>JAOXNR010015110.1:0-28953 GCA_028571225.1 Parsonsia alboflavescens
TAATTTGAGAATAAATTATATTATTTTGATATATTTCAATCTATAAAATAAATATTTTTTAATTATTAAATTAATCGATTCAATTATCGATCCAATATCAATTAAACCATTAAACCTTGAATCAGTAATTTTTCCTGTTCAATGATCGATGCGTTTCTAAAAACATTGCATGAGAGCATATTGCAAGCTGACAAGGGCCACATGGCTAGGAGACCATCACAATTTGCCAACCGATTGGGAACCTAGGTTCGGCTTGAATAATACAAGCGTAAACCTGCCTCCTAATGGTTATTGCACTACATTCAAGGCAGGGTTAATTATGCCTTAACATCCCATTTTTATAGATATCATGAGATTTTTCAGAATTCAACTTCGCCAGTTAAATCCAAATGTCGTGAGGTTGACGGTGGCCTTCATATTGATGTGATGAGCTTGTGGGCTAACGCAAGATAATTTTCGATTGTCTGCATCTCAGGAACAAATTGCTCGGTTAGAAATAGAATTCATCAAGTTGGTTCGAAACTTGATAGGAAGGAAGATTGGATGTTTTCCGTGATCATCTGTGAATCAAGTGTAGTTGAATTTTCAGTTCAAGTTAATGCAAAAATAGGACAAATTCTCATAACAAGTCTGATCCCCATTACAAAGAAAAATGCCAACTTAATAAATCCTAAGCAACATAAAATTGAAAAGATTGAAATAACCCTAGTTAATGGAAACCCTAATTAAATAACTAAACCCAAACTAAGCAACATAACCCTAATTTGGCTAGGCCTGAAGCCGTTTGGACCGGTGGACTATTGTAGCCTTCGCTAGGATGGGCTTGACTGGTGTGGCCTGTTGATTCGAATTGTTCTATACTGAAGCAACCTACGTCTAAACAGAAACAACATGCACATCACCGTCTTGGTTCAATTGGTTCGCAACATCCTTGGGTTGGGTCGATTCACTAATGTCCTCATCACTCTTCCCTTCATTTGAAAAGCTTGTCTTAAGCTTGAGTTCTCACCTATATAAGGGGTCAAATGTCTGACATTAAAAACATCATAAATGAAAACATCTTCAAGTAGCTCCACCCTATAGGCGTTGTCACCAAACTTCTCCAACACTTGACAAGGACCAATCTTCTTCGGCTTGAGCTTGTGGTAAGCTCCTTGAGGATACCTCTCCCTCGACAAATAAACCCAAATGAGATCACCAACCTCAAAAGACTATGCTCGGCATTTTTGGTTTGCACTAGCTTTATACTTCGCATAGGATGCCTCCAACTTGACCTTAAATCAAGCATGAATTTCTTTCAATTCAGCAACTATGTCATCCTACTTCACCCTTTTTCCCTCGGTTTCTACTGGTACAAGGTCAAGAGGCCTTCTTGGATTAAACCCATATAGAACCTAAAAGGGAAAAATCTAGTGTAACAGTGGATAGAGGAATTGAACTCAAACTCCACCTTCGACAAACACAAATCCCAGCATATGAATTCGTGCACATTAGCTTGTAGAAAGTTCCACAGACTCCTATTAACCATCTCTGTTTGTCCATCTGTTTGCGGATGATACGGGCTACTATAGCTTAGCTTAGTTTCGAATTTCTTCCACAACACCAGCCAAAAGTGGCTCATGATGTGGCATCCCTGTCTAAAACTATGAAGAAGGTGATCCATAGTGTTTGACCACTTCTGCAAAAATAGAGATCCGCCGCTTTCAAAGCATCAAATGTAGTTTTGCAAGGAAGAAAACTGACCATCTTGCTGAACCTGTCAGCCACCATCATAATTTAGTCCATTCCCTTGGTTGTTCTTGGCAAACTAACCATGAAATCCATGGACACAGCTCTCCACGACTCCTCTAGAATAGGCAATGGTATGTACAACCCTTGGTTCGTGTCTATCCCTTTTACCTCTTGGCAAACACGGCATCTCTTCGCAAAGGTCTTTACATCACAATCAAGACTGAGCTAATTGATGTGATTTCCTTGTAGGTTGAAGGTTAACATTCACACAAATAAGAAATCAAATCAAAGTGTAAGAAGAGGACTCATCAAATGTTAGTTTTTGGGGGATTAAGTTGACCTTTATAGATTAAACCACAACAAACAACTTCTAGATTTGTATAGACAACTAAATACCTCACCCAAGGAGAAATGACTAAGAACCCTAGGTAGAAGTTCTAAGAACATTCTCAAGAAGACCAAGTTTGATCTTGTAGTTGGATAATTTCCAAGTGAAATGTGTTTGTCTAAAATCTTCAATGAAATACATATGAGCTCCTATTTATAGTAGAAGGAGTAGAAACCCTAAACAAAACACTTAAACAAGTCTAACAATGATCAAGGATCGAAAATAAGAAAAGGAAAGCTGTTAATTGATGAGTTTTCAATGCATTTGGCAAGCTGTCTCGCTGCTGTCCGGCCTCGGTTGCAACTTGTAGCAGAATTGGATGTAGTGCTTATGGCTTCAATTTCTGTCCGACTCTCTCCATCTAGGGCCAGCTAAGGTACTGTAGGGCACCGGATGCCCTGCTGCCAGCCTTTCAATGCTCTTCTCGAGCCATCTTCGCACCATCTTCGTCTTGCCTCTTGCTATCTTCATTCCAAGTTTTCCAAGGCTTCCAAACTTCATTTCTAAGGTCTCCAAATCCTTGATCTTCAATTAGAATCCTCCCATCTTTAACCTCAAGGCCTTGAATCTCCCATAAATTATACTCCTTCCTTGTTTGTTCTTGTTCAAGTTCATCCCTCTTGAACATGGCTTCGAAGTCGAGTCGCTCTTCCTTGTTTTGAACAAATATCTTGAATTCCATCTTCATCATTCATGCCCTCATCCTTGTGATTGGTCCGGTGGCATTGATGGTGCTTGGTCTCCATACTCCGGTCTCTTCGAAAGCATTCATCCCCGAATCTTCAAATCGTACATAGAGAAGAGAATGATCACTAAGAAGGTTTGAAGAATCAAGAGAATACTTACCAAGTAACTTCAAGTCTTCATTCGTGGAAGTTAGAAGGTTATAATGCCTTACCATACCCTTCTTTGGAGGTGGTGGTTTCTTCTTGTTAGATATGTATTCTTTCTCTCCTTCAAGAACCTCATTAAAAGAAACACCATAGACAAGGAATACTAACCATTTAGAACAACCAAGAAACCCATTTCTATCATTCAAAGTATATGACAATAAGGCATTAAATCCCATTGGTCTATGACCCCATGAACCATGATATGAAAGAACTTCAATTCTTGAATTTATGCACACTAAGCTCAAGAAGTAATCCCTCAACAAGGCATACACATGTTCTCCATCAAAAACATTAAACATATGTGTGAAATGAATAAGAAAATAGCCCTCAGATATGCTAGGATTCAAACTTTCATCAAGATAGACAGCATGATGTCTTCTGAAAACAGGGGATATTTCAAAAATTTCCAAAATATCAACATATTTCTATTCTTGGCACGAAACTCAAACCGTAACATCATGTAGTCCTGCCAATCATGCCAAATATAGATTAAGCACATAGAAAACTCATTGATGTCATCAACTTGAAGTCTATCAACATCATTAAAGAACAAATTCTCATCATGACATTGACATACTCTTTCAAAAGAATTCAACAAGTATTCTCCAATGAGCATAGGCTTCTTTTTCATATATAATCCCAAGACATGCTTTTCAAACAAGACATTCGAGGTTCTAGGACTTACATATCTCACAAAATCAACTTCTAGATTCTCAAGATTCAACAATTCAAAGACATTATGTTTTGAAAACTCAAGAACATGTAAAGTACCTCTTTTAGGCATATTATTGTGAAATTCACAAGTTTCTTTACAAATTTTCAACAAGCAATACTTCTTCATAAGCTTGGATTTTTTTCTCACAATCACAATGAAGTAGGTTTCAAACAAGATAAGCAAGCAATTGGGATCAACATGGAATCTACACATGATACTACAAAGAGAGAAATTTGAACCAAGGATGGTAATATCAAATATCCACAATAACCAATCATCCAAGACAAACTTTAAAATGTCATTCAAGTTTCTACCAAAGTCATGCTTAAACAAGTCACGAAAGTATCTGAATTGATAAGAATGTGACATCAAGTTATTCCCATGACTATCATTTATAAACAATTCACACATAGAATCCATGAGCACGAATATTGCATTTTCACCAAACAAAGAATAAACATGCTTATAAACTCCACCATGTATGACTTGCCTTGAAACATCACACTCATAGTCACAAGCATATTCTTTCATCATTGATTCCCTCACAAACTCCAAATCCATAAAAGCTGTCACTAAAATCAAAGAAGTATAAGACATGCTTTCTCTAGATAAGAAATCATCATGCTCAAGAATTTTCATAATAACACAGTTTACGAAAATCATAAACATCTCTATATTCACACTTACCATGATGATTGGAACAATCAAGAAAGCATAAGATACCAATTCTAAGCGTTTTACCATGAACATCATAAGTTTTGAATCTAAGAATCTCAAGAAAATATGGAATCCAAGCATTCATGTTTTTATCTAAGTTATGAAACTTCAAAATTTCAACTAAAGTTAGCCTCTTAACATCACATGCTTCATCATCAGTCTCCAACAAGCAATTATCATCAATAAGCATGAGTTTTCTTCTCATATGAACCACAATGAAGTGCATCGCAAACAAAATGCACACTAGACCACAAAGATACAAATTGTTAACAAGAAGTGTAATATCAAAGATCCACAATAATCGATGATCTAAAACAAACTTCAAAATTCCATTCATGTGTGTCCCAAAGATATACTTGAAATAGAAGTTCAAGTAATTCCATTCACAAGAGTATATCTCCAAGTTGTTTCTACAAAGCAAAATAGCCAACAAGTCATATATAGAATTCATAGGCATACACAAAACATTTTCTCCAATCAAAGAATCAATACGCTCATAGAATTCACCATATATAACTTGTTTAGAGACATTAAGCCCATAATCACAAGCATGCTTATCCACAAACGATTCCCTAACAAGCCTAAGATCTAGCATTTTATTCAAAAAGCGCTTAGAGATACACAACTTACTTCCACATGCATGAATCTCAGTTCTAGAACCATAATCAAGAAAAAATCAACCATCATTTTCTTGCACACATGACTCCTTTACAAATTCAAAATCTATGAAAGCTTTAACAAGACTTACAAAAGTATAATACTCACTTTCTCTAAACAAGGAATCATTATGCTCAAGAATATCAACAATGGCATGTTGCTTTGAACATCATACACAATTCCACATTCATGCCTACTCATAGAACACATATTTTCATGCTCATAATTCAACAATCTATTATCACGGGTAGAGCCTAGAGTGTACCACTTTAACAAAGCATCCATTACCTTGTTGTCCTTGCCTTCCTTCGACTTGATTAGGCCTTCTAAGTCTTGCATCCTAGACAAGGAAACACTTGAAAACAAATGGTGAATGTTAGAAGTAGGAATATAAATCTCTTTGTTCCCCACTAAAGCACTCTCACTCTCTCTTTCTTTCTCATATGAATTTTCATTTTCTTCACTCAAATCTTTTATCTCAATGATACTCATTTCCTTTTCACTCACAATCTCATTTTTCATCTCTCTTTGCCCCTCAAAATATTTTTCATTCTCATGCCTTCTTCTATTCCCTCTTGTTCTTTTTCTCGCTCATCCTCACTCTCATTTTTCATCTCAATTGGAGGCTCTTCTTTCTTGGCATAAAACTCTTCCATCATTTTCTTTATGAACAATTGATCATTTTGGATTTCTTGTGATGTGAATGAATTCAAATTGACTCTTCTTCCATCCTTCTTGAAAGTGTATTTGTGCTTGCAATCATCATCCCTTTCAACTTGCCAAGGTTTCCCTACCAACAAATGAGTTTTTGCATAGGAATCATCACAAAGCACTTCATCCTTATACTTCAATATGGAAGAAGGTATCGTGACTTTCTTGTCCACCATAACCTCTTCACCTTCTTGAATGCTTTGTAACACATAATATTGTGGATGGCTCTCACATTTAAGCTTCAATTTATCCACTGCATATTGGCTTAAAAAGTTCACATTCATTCTTATGATCCATCATCAAACTACTTATCTTCTCAAACATGATGCATCTTGAAAGAAATAAGGTTTTTCTTTGACCATCCCCAGCTTGAAGTGTCATGATGTACCTATCAAGAAAAAATTTCAAAAACAGGGAATTTATATATCCTCAACAATCACTCATGTTTGTGACTCAATTTGGCTCTTTCTTGCTCTATTGATCTCACCCCTAATGCCTTTTTCCACTCTAGTTCTTACTCCACTCACAAGAACAATGGGCAAATCACATAGGCAAAAGTACCAAATTGATCTACACAAATCAGTTAGTTGATCAATTGAAGATCTTCGATTAAGAATCAAGAAAGTAGAGTTTAAAAGAATTCAGGTCAACCAACTCAATACAAAGAGCAATCACTTAGAATCTAAAGAAATTCTCAATTAGGCATTTCATCAAACATCTAGAATTCAATGAAATTGTGAACCAATTTATCAATGAATTAAACTAACCCAATTCCCTTGATTTTCAAATTGAAAGGTAATAGGCAAATCAAACACAGTAGAACCTCAATTCAACCTCAAACCAATCAATTTCAATAGGATTTAAACAAGAATCTCACAATTTTCAAATTGGCACAACTGTAATTTTTCTCCACTCGTTTTCTTTTTTTTTTTTTTTTGAACTTGAAGAACAATGCTCTTTTATTTTTTATTTTTTTAGTAGAGATAGATGAACACTCAACAAATGGAGCTTAACGCTAGCTTTGTTAGTTTAATTCCAACAAACACAAAGGTTCACAAAAGAATACTATGATAGATGTAAAAGGAACAAAACAACAAACACATACAAGATCATATTATTTTCAAAGAAGAAAAATATGATCTTTAACACTTAAAACAAAGAAAGCAAGTAAGGTAGTCAAACCTTTGATGATAGCGTAAGCTCTAATACCAAAAGATGATGTGAATTCGTTGTAGGTTGAAGGTTAAGATTCACACAAATAGGAAACCAAATCAAAGTGTAAGAAGAGGACTCGTCAAAGGTTAGTTTTTGGGAGTTTAAGTTGCCCTTTGTGGATTAAACCACAACAACCAACTTCTTGATTTGCATAGACAACTCAGTACCTCAAGCAAGTGATCGAGAGCCCAAGGACAAATGACTAAGGACCCTAGGTAGAAGTTCTAAGAACACTCTCAAGAACAAGTTTGATCTTGTAGTTGGATAATTTCCAAGTGAAATGTGTTTGTCTAAAATCTTCAATGAATTACGTATGTGCTCTTGTTTATAGTAGAAGGAGTTGAAACCCTCAACACAACCCTTAAACAAGTCTAACAATGATCAAGGACCTAAAATAAGAAGAGGAAAGCTGTTAATTGATGAGTTTTCAAAGCATTTGGCAAGCTGTCTCACTGCTGTCCAGCGCCGGCTGCAACTTGTAGTAGAACCTGATGCAGCACGTGATGGCTTCAGTTTCCATTTGGTTCTCTCCATCTGGAGCCTGCTGAGGTACTGCAGGGCGCCGGATGCCCTGCTGGCAGCCTCTTAGTGTTCTTCTCGAGCCATCTTCATTCCAAGCTTCCTAGGCTTCCTAACTTCATTTCTAAGGTCTCCAAAGCGTTTATCATCAATTAGAATCCTTCCATCTTCATCCTCAATGCCTTGAATCTCCCATAAGTTATACTCCTTCCTTGTTTGTTCTTGTTCAAGTTCATCCCTCTTGAACATGGCTTCAAAGTCGACTCGCTCTTCCGTGTTTTGAACAAATAATCAATGCTTTCTTCATCCATGATGCCCTCATCCTTGTGATTGGTCCTCGTGGCATTGATGGTGCTTGGTCTCCATAACTAATAAAACTGTTGTCGTACCAACCATGCCATCTTATCTCTTTCGAAGTGGCCTTGGTTGTGCAACTCTTGAATGATCAACATAAGAAGTGAAGTGTCGAGAATGCATAAAAAATTGCCTCGAAACAAGTACCCATCATGGAGAATGAAGTCCGTCCATGTTCCAGCCCTGGAAGGGCTCATCGTTGTGAACATCGTCCTTCACACTCTCAAAACCGAGAGTGTACACTTGCATAGCACCAATTAGCAAACTTCTTTTACTCAACGCTTCAGCTACCTTGTTCAAAGTACCCGACTTGTGCTTGATGTTGAACATGTACTCCTGCAAAGCAATGTCCCACTTCACATGCCTAGAACTTAACTTGTGCTGTCATTGCAAGAATTTCAGCACCTGATGATCCAAGTACAGAACAAACTCTAGTTGTATCAAATAATGCTGCCAAAGGTGCAAAGATCTCATAATGGCGAAGAGCTTTAAGTCATACACTGAATAAGTCCTCTTTGCTCCTCCGAGTTTCTCACTAAAGAATGTAATTGGTATTCCATCTTGACTATGTACTTCCCTAATCCCCATCTTCAAAGCATCATAATCAACTTTGAAAACCTTGTCGAAATCTGGAAGACTAGCAATGGCGCATGTGTCAATATGTCCTTCAGTTCGTCAAATGCCTCTTGTGCAGCATCATTCCATCCAAACTTTTCCATCTTCAGTAGGTCCGTCAAAAGCGCAGCTGTCTCATTGTCTCTTCACGAATCTCCGATAGAAGGATCTGAGTTCGGTCATGGATGTAGGTGTTGGCTACTCCACAATTGCTCGCACCATGTCCTCATCTGGTAGAATCCCATCTTCGTTCACAACATAACCCAGAAATATAAGTCTGTCGACCATCCAAGTGCACTTTTCTGGGTTACCAAATAGCTAGTTCTCATGCAACACTATCAGGACTTGCGCAACAAGATCAACATGCTCTTTTATTGTCTTGCTATAAATCAAAATGTTATCAAAAGACACAACAACAAAAGAGTTGAGGAACAGTCGCAACACCTGGTTCATCACCCGCGTGAAAGTACTTGGTGCATTTGACAACCCGAATGGCATTACCTACCATTCGTACATCCCTTCCTTCATCTTGAAGGCTGTCTTCCACTCATCTCCCGACTTCATTCGGATCTGATTATATCCACTTTTCAAATCGATCTTAGTGAACACCATAGCACTGTTCAATTCCTCAAGCATGTCATCTAGCCTTGGAATAGGAAACCTATACTTCATGGTAATTCTATTCACCTCTCGCTATCGACACACATCCTTGACGACCTATCCTTCTTCAGTACCGAAAGAGCTGGCACCGCACACGAGCTAATACTCTCTTGTATGAAGCATTTGTCCAAAAGATCTTGAATCTGCCTCTTCATCTCCTTATGCTGCTACGATGTCATCTGGTAATGAGGTTTATTTGGCAACACAAATCCTGGAATTAAGTCAATACCGTGTTGGATGTCTCGAAGGGATGGTAATCCAGCAGGAAGCTCATTCGACGCAACGTCCCAGAAGGTTTCCAAGATTGACAGCAACTCCCGTGGTACTTCCGGTTTCTGCTCTTCACTTTGGCTGAAACTCTCAGCCTTGCTTATCAAGGCAAAGCAGACTTCTTCCGCTTCCAATCTTGCCTCAAACTCCTTGCTTGGCAAGAAAACCATGGCGTCCTGTCCAGCTACATCCTGGAGTGGCTTCAAGATCACTTTTCTTCCTTCTGACAGCAACATATACATATGGCTTTAGCTGTTGTACATTGCCAGATAGTCAAACTACCAAAGCCTACCCAAGATGATATGCGTCGCATCCATGGGAACAACATTTGCCTTGATTGTCGCCTCGTATTGTGGTTCAAAGGACAAATGTACTCTGCAGCGACGATTGACCTAGATGTCCACATCTGTGTTGACCCAACAGAGCTTGTAAGGATATGGGTGGGGTTTGGCTACCAAACCTAATTTCCTCATAGCTTTTTCGACAATCACATTCTCCCAACTTCCGGAGTCGATAATCACCCTACAAGTTTTTCTAGCCACAAGGCACTTTGTCGTGGAGATATCATGCTGACACCAATCTTCAATCGACTTGGGCACTAGGCGCATCCTTCGCATGACCAGAATTTCTCCCTGGATGTAATCAGGGCCTATCATGCACGTAGCATCTTTTGTGTACTCCTCATCTTCTGGAAACTCTTTAGGATACTCGTCCTCCGGATACTTGTCCATGTACAATAGAGCTGGGGTCTTAGGGCACTCATTGGCGTAATGCCCTAGGTTGTGACATTTGTGACAACGAATGTTGGCTCAATTGTTTCCTGGTTTCTATTGGGAACCTGAAGCAACATTCGGCATGGGACTTCTTAGTGGAGGGGTGACATTCGGCTGCTACCCTACTGGCGGTGCAACCCTACTATCGCCACTGGATTGATTCAACACAAAGCTTCCTCGTGCCTGAAATCCCTAACTTTGTATCAAGCTTCTCTCCACAGCTTGTGCCTTTATGTGTGCATCTCCCACACTATCAATTCGGTGAACAGAGAAAGCATCCTGAATCGGTAGCCTCAAACTGTGCAAGTACATGGCGACCAACCTGGGCTCTGCCTCTACCAACCGATTTCTTGCCACTAGCTGGTAGAACTCTGCCCGTATACTCCTCGATGCTGCGACCTCCTTGTGTCAACCCATGTATTTTAGTATACAAAGCCTACTCATGGTTCATAAGCAGAAACTCCCCATTCATCTCCTGTTTCAAGGCTGCCTATGACGCAATTGGCGGCCTCCCCTCTGTGTATCTCCTGTAGTTGCCACCACGCTGCAGCCCTATCTCTCAACTGAATGGTGACAAGAGGGACTTGCTTGTCCAAGGGTACCTCCTTCAGGTGAAAGACATCATCCACCTGTAGGGGCCAATCGACATACTTGTCTGGATTCCATCCTCCCTTGAACTCTGAAATTTCAACCCGAAATCCAGCCTCCCATGTATTCAGATTTACTTCATGATTCGGCCGGCGAGCGTTCTCTCAAAGGGGAACCAAGTCACGGCGATGTTGCTGCAGTCTTTGAATCAGCATATTGTCAACATAGACGACATTCCCTTTTCCATAGTCGTTGACAACTAAACGTCTATTTGATTTCGAACAGGATTTGGAGCTTCTAATGGAGCCATCATGGATTGTAGCAACTCCATCATCTACTGATGTGCTACTACAACATCACGAAGAGAAGGTTCTTTGTTGTTTCTATCCATTCTAACAGAAATTTTTGAAATAGGGTTTTATGGTGGGCAAAGTGTTTCGATTTTGGTGTTTTGGTTTGGTGAATGTAGGATTTGGTGGTGGTGGAGGTGAAAATCAAAGGAAGAGGATCAAAGCTCTGATACCAATTGATGAAAGACACTTTTTGATTGTCTACAGCTCAGGAACGAATTGCTCGGTTAGAAACTGAATTCGTCAAATTGGTTCGAAACTTGACAGGAATGAAGACAGAATGTTTTCCATGAGCACTCATTAATCAAGAGCAGTTGAATTTTCAATTTAAGTTAATGCAAAAATAGGACAATTCTCATAACAAGTTTGATCCCCCTTACAAAGAAAAACTGCAAACTTAATAATCTCTAACTAAGCAACTTAAAACTGAAAGACCGAAATAACCCTAGTTAATGCAAACCCTAATTAAAGCAACTAAACCCTAACTAAGCAACATAACCCTAATTCAGCTAGGCTCGAAGTTGTTTGGATTGGCGGACTGCTGTAGCCTTCGTTGTGGTGGGCTTGACTGGCATGGCCTGTTGATTCGAATTGGTCTGTACCAAAACAGCATGCACATCACTGTCCTGGTTTTATCAGTTCGCAACATCCTTGAGTTGGGTCTGTTCACTGATGTCCTCATCATGGGGTTACCATCGGTTTATACCTGTGGTGTAAGTTGTTTATGTTGTGCCAAAAATATAAGTCGGAGGAGTGTCAAGGGTATTTCTATGCCCATAAGAAATTTGGATCTAAGCCGATCCATCACGGACCGTCGCCTATTCACAATTGGAAATAAGGTTATGTGTACATTTTCCATCCTTGCTTGGATGAGCTTAACTATCCTTGGAATGAAGCAAAATCAGTGAATAATGGGAACTCGGAGATACCTGATGTATTGAGTGTTGAATTTCAAAAAATTTCAAGGTTCAATTGGCTCTTGAACTATTATGAAAATTGGTCAGGGGATCTTTTGAGGGTTTGGGGATGTTATGATCTTAGGGAATTTAACATCATTTCCCTAAGCATGTTTTTGTTTTGTTTTTATATTTTTGTGCTGATTCTTATGAGAGTGATCCAACGATCGTAGGATCGGCTTGTGGTTTAATTCCAACTGGTTTTGTTGTGCTGGAGAGAGGTTTGGAGCTGAACTCTTGGGGAAGCTTGGCCCCAAGAAAACATCAATTTTCTATGGTTCCAGCTTATGAAATTGTAGCTGAAGTCCCTAAAGACAAGAGTTTCAGTTTTGTTACAGGTATGCATGGAGTTCACTATGTTCGCAGTGTTTTCGCAGAAAAGCGTTAGAGAAGCCGAAGCTTCAAAGAAGACTGGTGGTGGTGGTAAGGATGCCGATGGTGGCTCAAAGAAAGCTGCGGCCAGTTCTAAGGCCAATGGGAGAAAAGAGGCTCCTCCAAAGTTGATGCAATTGGCCGTAGCGGTTGCACAAATTCCACCAAAGGCACCTGCTTTGGGGGGGGGGGGGTGCTTCTAGGTCTCAGGGTTCCGCTGCTGGAGCCAAAAGGAAACAAGTTGCCGATGCTCAAGAATCGGCTAAGATTGCAAAAAACAAAGGGGTGATACGAGAGCCTGTTGATTTTTCAGAGAATGATGAAGCTAATCCCATTTTTCTTCCTGGTTGGAAGATTCATGAAGATGACCGGATGGACTGTTATGAATGTGCCCAGGACTTTTTTGAGCATTGTGTGACCCCTGGTGAGAATGAGTTTGCAACTCAACGATCCTGGGAAGAACTGAAGAAGGATGCTTACTTTTCGAAGGTAATGATATACTCGGTAAGCATTTGATTTTTGCCACATTGAATTGGCTAAGCGTCTTGTTTGGTTGGTTGTGGGCTGCCCCTGACAACTTGGAGATGGTGAAGATGATAGAGCAAGATCGTCTTGATGTGTTTATTGCATTCCATGTGTAGGCAATGTCATTATAGAAAATTCCATGTTTATTGCATTCCATGCAAGAATAGTTATAGAAAATTCTATCCCTGGATAATTTTATTTTTCCTTTCTTATAATTTTTTATTGAAGTATTGTATTACTTGTGGTTGTCTTATGCCAATATATTTGTTATATGTTATCTCGTTGAGTTTTGATTCAATATGGAATTGATAGATGTGTAACGAAATTAACGAACTAAATTAGTAACCAAGGAATTCAGAATTGGTAAAGTTTGTAATCATTGTCACTTGGAACATATTGAAGAAATTCTAAGGAAGTATTCAGATTGTTGCTCAAACATATTGAAACCTATCTATTACACAATTGGTTGTGGGAAAATTTTCTAAGATTTTGTTGGATTCGAAATTGTTAGGATCGGCCAGGGATAGATTTTCCTCAAGTTCATTGCATTCCATGTGTAGGCAATGTAATTACCGTCCTGTCTGTCAGCCCAGAAATTCGATTGTTGTTGTCCTTTGCGAATGATGTATGGTCAACCCCATGCAGGATCAAACTTCTTGGTTGAATCTTGGTGACTAACTTCAATTTTTTCTCAGGACCAAGTCACCAACTTGTATGAATAGTCCATGCACCTTCTGGTTGTAATGCGTGGTCAATTTCTTCTTGTGAATGATTTCTTTCAAAGCGGCTTGCTTTCTTGCTTTTTCTAAGAGGACAAGGTTCTCAGCTAGTTTGCGGTCTTTCCACTTGGAAGTGAATAAGTCATTTTTTGTGGAGGAGCTGCAGATCTCTACTAGAATCACAACAACTGTGCTAAAACAAAGGTTAAAAGTTGATTCCATGGTTTGGGCATTGTTCGTTGTTCTATAAGACCAAAGTACATTCGGTTATTCATCAAGCCATTTTGTTTTTTGAGTCTAATCTTTTCCTAAGTCCTTGAATGATAATTTGATTGGTTACTTCAACCAAACCATTTGTTTGAGGGTGACCAATAGAGGTGAATCAGTGGTAAATTTTTAATTCATTGCAAAAGTCTTGAAATTCTTTAGATTCGAATTGCCTTAGATTATAGGTGATTAGGATCTACGAGATTTCGTATCTTATGATAATTTCTTCTCAAAAGAAATCCTTTACCTTTTTTGAAGTTATTGAGGCTAAAGCTTGGGTCTTGATTCATTTGGTGAAATGATCAATTGCTAAAACCAAAAACTCTTGATCTCCCTTGGCTTTTGGGAAAGGACCAAGTAGATGCATTCCCTATTGGTGGAAGGGGATCGGGCTACTCGTTGCAATTCTGTCCTGGGTAGATGATGAACATGGTCATGCAGCTAGCATTGCTTGCAAGATTGCTCAAGCTCCATAGCATCATCATTCATGGTCGGCCAGAAATAGCCTGTTCGCATGACTTTTCTTGTTAAGGATCAGCTTCCAATGTGAGACCCATAGATGCCTTCATGAACCTCTCTTAGAATGTAGTTACCTTCATGATGGGTAATGCATTTTAGAAGCAACCATGACTAGGCTCTGCAATACAATTGATTTTTCATGATCACATACATTGAAGAAGTTGTTGTTATCTTCTTAGCTTTGACTTTGTCTGGAGGAGGTGTGCCATCAGTGGTATACTACATGATCGGAGTCATCCAGGACACATCTACATTTGTCTTGCAAATGGAAATTTGATCAATGCTCCTTTTTTCTAAAGGTTCTATCCATATGCCATCAAGTTTGGTTCTGAATTGTACCTTTGACAAGAAGTCAGCGGTCAACATTGTTTTCGAGGGGGATATGTTCAACTTTGATGTACTTGAATTTCGCTTGCGAGCTTCATTCAAGTATTTATGCATGTTGTCTTCCGAGCTTCATACTTGGCGTTGACATGCCCCACCAACAATTGGGAGTTAGTTCTAACAACAAGATTGTGAATGTGGAGACTTCGACTACTTTCAATCTTGCTAAGAAAGCCTCGTATTCAGATTCATTGTTGTTGATTTGAAAATTATATTTTAAGGCATATGCGAAGCGTGTACCTTCAGTGCTGATAATGACAAAACCCAAACCTTTTCCCTATCCATTTGTGTTAAGAATCCAAAGGTCATGTAAAGGAGGAACATCATTAGGATCGTCTGGGATACATTTGGAGGGGTGATTTACGTTCTGGCACAAAATCAACTAAAACCTAACATTTCACTGCTTTACTAGGCAGATAATGGATATCGAACTCTGAGAGTTCGATAGCCCATTTCATTAAGGGCCTGCTATGTCCAGCTTGTGCAAGATTTACCTGAGAGGAGCATTGGTCAGCATATTGATTGTGTGACCTTGAAAGTATGGTTTTAGTTTTTGGGCCTTTATAAGTAGGGCCAAAACATGTTTCTCCAAGATCGAATATTGGGATTCTGATAATTATAGAACATGGCTCAAGTAATAAATTGATGTTATGTTTGAACCCCTGAGGGCACATAAAACCGAACTTATTGTTGTTGGTGAGATTGACAAATAGATGTGAAGATCTTCACCAGTTATATTAGATACTTCGATCAGTGGGGATCCCAAGTATTCCTTTGTTTTTTGGAATGCCTTTTCGCATTCTTTTGTCCAAATGTTTTTTTTTTTAATTACCTTGTAGAAAGACATAGCTTTTTCTCCAGATTTTTAGAGGAATCTGTTGAGGGCGGCTATTCTTCCGATCAACCGCTACACTTTGTCGACAGATGATGGTGATTTCATAACCAGCATTGCTTTTATCTTCTTGGGGTTGGCTTCTATTCCTTGATAAGAGGCCATATATCCCAGAAACTTGCCTGCCTCTACTCTGAAGGAACATTTCTTCGGGTTTAGCTTAAGTCCATGTTCTACCATCATCAGGAAAAATTCTTTTAGGATAGAGAAACAAGATTGGTGCATTAAAGACTTGATAAGGATATCTTCGATATACGCTTCTACATTTTTACCCATCTGCTTGGTGAACATCCTATTCACCATATCTTGAAAATTGGTCTCGATATTTTTTAGGTTGAATGACATTTTGGTGTAGCAAAATAATCCTTATGGAGTGACAAATGAAGTTTTCTCCTTATCTTCCTTTGCCATCTGGATCTGATGGTAACCCTTTTGGGCGACCAAAAAAGATAATAGTGAATGTCTGGGGCTGGCATCTACCAAGTGGTCTGTTCTTAGCATAGGGAAGGGTTTTTAGGGGATGGAATTTGTTAAAGGATGTCAAGTCTATACACATCATGCTATGTGTCATTGGGCTTTGGCACCACCACAGGATTTGCTAATCATTTTGGGAATTGTACCCTCCGGATGATACTGGCTCGTAACAAATCTTGAACCTCGTCTTTAATTGCTTTCTTCTTTTCTGGGGAAAAAAGGCTTCGTGCTTGCTGGACAAGTATGCAAGAATTAGGCACTCGTAGATGATGCTCGACAAAAGTTTTGGGAATGGTCCTAAGATCCTTGGTGCTCCCAGCAAAGACATGCTCATATTTTGTGAGCAGATCAACTAGTGCATGTTTGACCCTCACTGGGAGGCTGTAACCGATGGTGATTGTTCTCTTGGGATATTTTGCATTGATCTAGATTTCTTTCAAATCACCAATAGGCTCTACTCTTTCGTCTGCTTGGGGATCAGCTAGATCATCTTCTTCTTCAGCTTTGCTTTTGAGCTTTTCTTCCAGTTTTGCTTTGGATATTTCCATTTGAAAACAGGTGTGTGCTGCCTAGATATCTCCATCGATCTTGATGAAGGAGTTGCCCTACAGAATCATGAGCATGTTGGGGAATTTGCTGACTTATTCTTGAATGAGGTTTAGGTCAGGTCTTCCCTAGATGACATTATAGCTTGTTGCTGAGCTAACGATTATGAATTCTACTTGTTTTTTCCCAGTTCCTTGGCCTGAGCCCCATTGAACTAGAAGAATTGACATGCCTAGAGAGTAGATTGTCTCTCCAAAGAATCAGACTAGCCGTATTCTCGAGGTTTTAATAGACTCATCGGATAGTCTCTTCTTAGTGTATGTGTCATATTAGAGAAAATTTGTAGAACTTCTAGTATCAAACAAGATTCTTTTCACCAAGCAACCGGCTATGGTGAGGGAGATTACCAGGGGTACATCATAATTGATTACCTGAGAGGGATCAGCCTTGAGCCTCTTTTTAGGCTGGACTTCATAGCTTGTGTGAGCTCCTGAGATGAAGTCAATTACTCTCGGGGGAGGTTCTTGTTGATGTAGACTGGGGTTATTGGACGTTACCTGAACTGTATTGTTGAATTGCTTTAAATGACCTCATTGAATAGCTCTTTCTATCTCTCTTTTGAGTTGATAATAATCATCGGTTGTATGATCGAATTCTTTGTGGTACATGCAGTACTTGCTTGTATCACTTTTCTCCAACGATGCTTGGATTGGCATTTAGGATTCAGAACATTGAAACTTTTAACTTATTGTAATAACAATGACCTAGGGGCATTCAAGGGAGTGAAATTGTTATTCTAACTTGGGGGCGGTTGTTTTGAGATCCCTTTCCTGTATGATTTTTAGTGATAGCATTGGCCATTCTCTTGGTGAAGGATTTATTGTGAGACTCTTGGGACTCACACAATCGGCTATGGGATTGGTTGGTTTAGACATTACTTCGTTGTAGTTGTTCCTATTGGCGAAGTGCCTAGACTGATATGTTGAATGTTGAGTCTACGGGTATCCGAAAAAACTGTTACATTTTTGCCTCCAATGATTGAAGCTCTTCCTGTCTAGTTGTCCTTTTTGAGGACATTGATGATTCAATTCGAGTAAGCTTGCAAACTTTGTGCATCAGCTCAGAGCTTATTCTGGGGGGGATAGGCGTAGAACTTTTCATGGTTTTTTCCTGGCATGAAGCCACTGTAGAAAGCCTCCACGTGTACTAGTTCGAGGAAATTACCATTCGTTAAGCCTTAACATCGAACTTGTTCCACTGTTTATTTATTGTTTCCTCCTTCTTTGCCAAATGTTCAAGAGGTGAGATTTTGGCTTCAACTGGATTCCCAACATACTGGTTTTTGAAAAGCTTGGCTAACTTTGAAAAAGAATCAATTGATTTGTTTGGGAGATTAGAGTACCAGTTTAGTGCCTTCCCAGCTAGTGTGGTTGGGAAGGCTCTTCAGAGTAGCACATCATAGAATGTGATGACTGAGTAGTAGTGATTCAAATGTTGTCTATGGTCGATGGTGCCTTCATATTTATCTAGGAAGGGTAATTTGAAATCCCTTGGGACTTTCTTGTGTCTTAGGGCATCTACAAACTAGCAACGATTTGTTGACTTCACTAGATCGTAATCATATTTGAGAAGCTTCGGCATAACCTTCTCTAGTTGCTCCACTTTTTCTTCTAGTAATTGATGTTGTTAGTCAATTCTAGTGGATGTGAGCTAGAGAATGCTTCTTGAGAGACTTGAACCATGTTCTTTCTATAAGATCGGCTGGTGACCTTTTTGGGTCATATTCAGCAGTCTTACGTTGCTTCTAGGGAGCCAGCGAAGGTTTTTTGGTAGGAAGATTCTTATCTCCCAGTTCTCTCCTCACCGATGCTTCTTTGCCCTTGCCCTTGATCACAGTTTTCTTTGACTGAACTTCTCTCGAGTCAACAAACTTTGAGGCTCCGTCTTGGCCGAAGAATTCATCCCTTTCGTTATCTTCAAGAATGATATTTTGTTCCTTAAGGTATTTGTCAAAAGCATCATGGTGTTCTACGGAAAGTTTCATTTTTTCCATATCTATTGACTCCTTTCTCAAGGGCCCGAGAGTTTCAGTGCCCAACAACCGCTCAAAAGTGGTGTTACCATTAGGGTAACTGATCATTCAGCTTCTCCACCTTTGTTGAGAATGATCGGTTTGAGCAAATCTTTGAACTTGGGATACCTGGAGGTCCCGGTAGCTTTAGGATTGGCTTTGTGTCCTTGGGCATCTTTCAGCTGATGCTTTGGATCTTAAGGATCTTCAAGAGTCTATATTTCTTTTGGGTCTTTGGGATCCTCTTGGTGTGTTGAGGTAGGATCATTAATCTCTTATTTAGAAGATATGAGGTGATTTGATCTGGTCTTCATGGTATCAGTTTGATATGCCTTGAGACCATGGTAGGCACCAATATGATGTGGATGAAACATCGGGTAGGAGGATTGTGACAAAGAGTGATAGGGATCTTTGTGGTGTGTTTGTAAGACAAATCATCAAAGGACATTGGATCTAATCCCAATTTCCCTCCGATGCATATGTTAGAAAAGGAGGAAGGGTAAAAGTGTAAAGTGTATAGAGGAACTTAAAGTAGTACACCTTGGTAGGTGTGATTTGACTTTATTTGTAGTTAAATCTTAAAGGTCTTGTCAACTGTCTTTTACCATATGAGACAGCTATTATCTCTTGTCAACTATCCTACACTTGTTTAATGCCTTGTGAGTAAAGACCATTTATTGTGTGGTAAATAGCTATATTTAATGGCTAGATTATGAGAGTGTGATAGTCGATATAATATATCATTGCAAAACTCTACAAACATGGATCTAGTTTCTTGTAATTATGTCAGATTTATTTCGGCTGCGCGTGTCATAAATGCGATGCCGAAGTGTGTATAATCAATAGTATATCATGTCTTTCCGTTTTTTGAATAAAAGGCTGAAGATATAATTTGAGATATAAATATACTTGATAGTATATTAGATAGAACTTGATAAGAAACATTGATATTTTTAGCCTACCAACTATTTATTTAGTTTTTGGAGCAATAGGTTCTTTTGAACCGAAGTTGAGTTTTTTCTCTTACTGAAAAGGAGTATTTTGATCAACACACTATGAAACCCATTTTATGGATCCACTTATAACCCGCCCAATCACACGAATTCTTGTACAAAATTAGCACCCATATTACTGCATTCTCTTCGTCCTCAATTTCACTGGAGAACCGGAATTTCGACGTGTACTGGACCAAAATAACAGTATGAAGAGGATATACAAAAATCTTCCCAGTTGCAAGGAGTACCATAATTGAGGGTTTGTGCGTGTACTGGCAGATTCATGACAATGGAATGCAAATTAGGAAGCTGGAATTTGCAATTACAGCTCTGGTTTTGGGGGTGGGTGGCTGTTTCTTCTGTGTAATGGTACGTGCTAGGTGGGAGTTGAGTGAGGTTTTCCTGAAAATGGTCACCCCTAAAGTGACCTCTGGATCCTCCACCAGAGATGCAATTGCTCTTTTAGGAGCCCTGATTATGCCGTAACTGAATTTACAAACTAAAATTTTCAAATTAACTTCATTAATAATTAATTACTCAAATAGAGAGTTTTTTCTTTTCAAACTGGTCACTCATTAGAAATATTTCAATCTCCGTAGGCACAACCTATTTTTTCATTCACCTGTTGTGATGTCTCGAAAAATACCACATCGTTCTGTTGATGCAGTCAAGGTGAGTGATTTGTCACTTTGGTTTGTCAGATCCTGTAGTGAAATTCAGCAAAAGAATATTTTTTTCCCCGTTGACAGACTGCAAGGAAGTACTTCTTGCTGGAAAGAGGTTTAGCTCTGCTAGTAGCATTTGTGATTAATGTTGTTGTGATCTCTGTAAGTGGAAGTGTTTGCTCAAATCCAAATATCTCTTCAGAGAGCAAAACAATGTAAAAATATCGCTTTGAAAACAAGCGCCCAAAATTCCTATTCATCAGGTGCAATTCTTTTGTCAAACAGACTTGAAATGAAGTCATTATTAAATTCTTTCATATGCTTCCTTAATAAATCTTAAGTCACATGATGATTTTAATCTTTAGCAGAATTCATTTTTTGAAAAAGATTAGACAATTCTAAAGAATCCTCAAACTTAATTCCGCCATTGAAGTCATGCTAAGGTAAAGAGAAACCAGATCAGATTTGAGATGAGGTGGTGATGCAGGAGCTATTTCAGGAGCCATTGACCGAATAGATGATGAAGGACAATGTTCGAAGGAAAAGGAGGAACAGACCGAACACATAGATCAGCAAGGATTAGAGACAATGTCGCTCGGGGGAAGGGAGAAGTCCAAGGTTGGATTTCAGGAACACAACTGGCGGAATTCTTTGTGCAAACCGAATGGGTCAAGCCTGAAGAAAACTGAATTGGTTTTGGTTTGTTGGCCGGTTTATTTGGTTTCTTTGGTTTTTTTTTTAAAATTATTTAAGTTATGTTGAGGGCTTATAGGTACTTTTATAATTATTTAGGTTTTGCTTTAAACAGAAATGCTACTGTGTCCTATTTGTGTGCTACGGATCTAAACGATGTCGTTTTGGCATGAACAGTGTTGAAAACCTAACCAAAACGAACTCTTTTTGACCCATAGCACACAAATTCTGTGTGCTACGTAGTACACAACAGTATTCCTGTTGCTTTAAATACTCTTTAATTATCTTGTAATGGCTGATGATCGTATTTACAGGAAAATTTCCCAATTGTTCTTATGTTCTTATATTCGACTTTTTTTTCCCTATAAAAGTTTCCTAAAAACTTCTTCACTGGTGATTCTAATCGAGTAAAGACGAATCCAGATTACTTGCTTTTGTTGCATTCCAAAAATTCGGCTTCCTTGGCTACTGAATTCAAAGACTAAGAGCATTTCTAATCGCATCTTCATCAATTAGTATTAGAGCAAAGTTCGACCCATCAAACCCTAACCTCCATAAATTTCAAAACACTACCATCATAAATTCAACACCGATCCTTACCATCACACACCAATACCCTCAACAACCAAGCAACTTGTCTAGCAGTGACATCAACAATCTCAATCCTACTCTTTCCAATCTATTGCAACAGTTGGAAGAAGAAAGAGAAGAGCGAAGGCTACAATAGGCCAATAACAAGAGGTGGCAAGACGCAGAGCATGAGGATAGGAGGCAATTCATGTAGCAGATGATGGACATGTTGGCGAGGTTTGCATCCTTGCAGGCCAATTTGGCTCCACCACTTCCATCAATTCCACAACAACATGCTGCGCCCCTCAGGCGGCAAGAAGTACCTGGACCAGCTGTGCCATTGGGGCAACCGGAATCTCATGTGGATGAAGAGGTGTGACCAAAACCTCATATGCCCATTTGTGCTAGGGGAGGGCACGAACCAGCTCCGGTTTATCAGGATGAGCCAATTTCTTTTGAGGAGGAGCCACACCGGGCAAAAAAGTATTTTTAGAGGCCTTTTTGTAACCATGGACAGAATTATGAGGCTATGTACGAAGGACAGAACTGATAGGATGGAGGATTTAAGTTGGAGATTCCAGAGTTCAAGGGAAGTTTAAGCCCGGAAGAGTTTATTGATTGGTTGACGGTGGTGGATGATTTGCTGAGCATCGAGGAAGTCCCACTTGAGAAGCAAGCAGCACTGATAGCTTTGAGATTTAGAAGTAGGGCAGTGGCTTGGTGGCATGCTGACAAATATCAAGGGTACCAAGATGGGCTGCCAAGGATTGAAACTTGGAATGAGTTGCAACGGGAGATGAGTCCAGAATTTATACCTTTGAATTATTGTCAAACACCCTATGGGGAGTTACAAGCGTTGGTTTAAGGAACGAAGAGTGTGGATGACTATACCTTGGAGTTTTATAACCTCGTCTCTCGAAATCAACTGTAGGAAACAGAGGAATAGCTTGTGGCGAGATACATGCATGGCTTGAGATTGCCATTGCGTGATGCACTTCGCGTACATACCATTCTGAGCATGACGGATGCTCTGTTGAAAGCCAAAGCGATGGAGAAAACCTTGAATAGACAGTGGTTTCTGCCAGGTTAAATCGGTATAGGCCCTCCGTATGGATCTTCTTGTACTCCACATATTTCATCTAGCGTGGCATCGGCACCTAGGGTGGTTCCAACGGCAACACCACCTACGACGAGGACCAGTGTTAGAGTAGCTCAGCTTCCATCAAACAAGGCCAACATTCGGTGTCATAGAAGCTAGACATTAGCACTATGCTAACGAATGTTCGAAGCTACGATCATAATTTTTTATGGGTGACACACACGAAAAGAGTGATCCAGATTTGTGGTTTGACTAGCAGGATGCCGAAGGAACTTGAGGTTGTAGACCTTGAGGACATGTAGGGGGAGAGCTTGGTAATGAGGCGCCTTTGTTTAGCGCCTAGAAGTGACAAGGATTGGAGGAGAAGGGATATTTTCACAACTCATCGCACGACTGGTGGCAAGAGTTGTCGGGTGATCATAGACTCCAAAAGTTGGGAGAACGTGATCTCTGAAGATGAAGAGGCAAAATTGGGGCTATCTATAGAGCCTCACCCTCTGATACAGGCTGGCCGAGCTCGGAATGGGCTTTTAATGGTTTTAGGGCTTTTTTTTATTCCCAATTAGGTTTAGGGTAGATTTTAGGTTATAAATATTTCGTTCTCTTAGTTACAAAGAGGCTTTTAAAAATGTAATAATTTTTTATTTTTGTCGTTAAACTGAAAACTTATGTGTTTTCACAATATCCAATTCTTTTCCTGTTTAGCTATTTATTCGTCCCTATTTATTGCATCATTTGGTATCAGAGCACTAGGTTGATTTCACCAATGGCTAAACAGAATCGTGTTGGTCGTGGATGGCATCGTGCTGGAAGGGGACGTGGAGTTGTCCTTGAGGAAGACGAACAGCCTCGTCAACGAGACTTACATGAAAACGAAAACAAAGAACAGAGAAGGTGGATCCAAGACTTGAAGCGGCAACTGGCGCAGGCTAGGTTGGACGTTCAGATTAAGGAGGGGGCAGAATCAAAGATTGAATTCGAAGATGAGCAGGAAGACGTCAATCCGTTTTGGGTTATGAACAGGGGCATAATTGAGTAGAACGACCTGGCAGACAATCTTTTTTCTAGAATCTCTGCATGAAAATCGAGATTTTTGATTAGAAAAGCAGGCAGATTGAAAGATCATTAGAAAAAAAAAAACTGTATCTGTTTTGAGAGGCTACCGGAGCAGTCATCTTGAATCGCTGGAAAGATTTGGTCATGCAGATTAGAGAAGTGTTTGTCAGAGGTTCGCCAAAGTTTCTAGATAGCATGAATAAATCACTGCCAGTCAGGCGACGTTCCAGCAAAGTAGCAAGCAGGCTTGGTTCGACAACAGTTCGACTGAGTAGATCTAGTTTGGTGGGATGCGATGCGATGGTAGGCAGCGAGATTCAGGCAGAAGGCTTAAGCAATAACGCAAGTAGATTCAGGTCACTACTCAGGCTTGATCCCGAACCGCTGCTCTACAGTCTAAGCTGCCCCCTGACCTTTAGGGCCAATCTGCAAACATCATCATATGTCTAATATTGTCAATTAGGTTTAGGGTAGATTTTAGGTTATAAATATCTCGTTTTCTCTTAGTTACAAATAGGCTTTTAAAATGGAGATAATTTCTGACTTTTGCTATTAAACTGAAAACTTGTGTGTTTTCACAATATATAGTTATTTTCCCGTTTAACAGTTTATTAGTCCCTGGTTATTGCATCACCCTCATCCTTACCAACTTGGTTGGGTGAGCAACACCAGTGAGATTTGAGTAGACAAACAATGCACAGTGCAAAAAAGCATCGGCCTGAATTATGTGACGACGATCTGGGTGGATGTTGTGCCAGTGCATGTGTCACATTTGGTTCTTGGACGACCGTGGCAGTTTGACAACAATGCTCTCCATGATGGACATGATCACACATAGACCATTGGGAAAATAGGCAAGCGTTGGGTCTTGAAGCCACTATGGGAGAGTAGTGTTGGAGAGAAGAAAATAGTCCTGTGTGTACCTAGTGCTGAATTTGAGGAGTTAGTTCGTGAGTAGGATGTTTGCTTCAAGTTGGGTGCACATTGTCTGGTTTCGGCTAGTAGTTCTTGGGATGTGTTGGATGTTATTAAGCCCATATTGGAGAGCTAAAAGGATTTTCTTCCAGTTGATTTACTGGAAGGACTTCCACCCATGCGTGAAGTGCAACACTAGATTGATCTTGTGCCAGGAGCTCTATTGTCGAATAAAGCTCACTAGAATGTCACTGGAACAGAGTGAGGAGTCGAGGAAATAGGTGCAAGAGTTATTAGACAAGGGCTTCGTTCAGGAAAACATTAGTCCCTGTGTAATACCAGCTTTGCTAGTGCCAAAGAAAGATGGTTCTTGGCTCATGTGTGTGGACAGCTGAGCTGTCAATCAAATCATGATAAAGTACCGCTTTCCCATTCCACGCCTTGGTGACATGCTGGATCAACTGAGTGGGGCAAAGGTATTTTCAAATTTGGACTTAAAGAGTGGATACCATCAGATTCGTATTCACCCGGGGGACGAATGGAAGACGGCGTTCAAGGCAAAGGATGGGTTGTTTGAGTGGACGGTGATGCTAATTGGACTGTCCAATGCCCCTATTACCTTTATGGGTGTGATGCACCGGGTCTTGCGGCCATTCATCAATGACTTCATCGTCATATATTTCGATAACATTCTGATCTATAGCTGCACTTCAGAGGAGCACGTTGAGCATCTCAAGAAAGTAATGGACACACTTTGGCAGCATCAACTGTTTGCAAATCCGTCGAAGTGTGTATGGATGGTGCAATGGTTGGTTTTCCTTGGGTATGTGGTGACAGATGAGGGAATCTTGTCGGATGAGTCAAAGGTGGCTACAATTTGTTAGGGGCTGGTTCCATCCTCAGTTACACAGGTTCGGTCTTTCCTTGAACTGCCAGGATTTTATAGATAGTTTGTCCGTGATTTTGGTAGAATTGCCGCACCATTGACAGACTTATTGGGGGACTCAAGGTTTGTATGGACACCGGAAGCACAACGTGCTTGTGAAGCTTTGAAGGATAGATTGACACAAGCTCTCTTATTGCAATTGCCAAACTTTGAAGAACTGTTTGAAGTTGAATGTGACGGTTCAAAGGTTGGAATTGGGGCGGTTCTTTCTCAGAATGGGCGTCCCGTGGCGTACTACAGTGAGAAGGTAGGTGTTCCGAAACTAAATTACTCTGTGTACGACATAGAGTTGTATGTGCTTGTCAAAGCACTTCAGTTTTGGAGACATTACTTGATTCAACGGGAATTTATCCTCTACTGTGATCATGAGGAGCTGAAGTTAATACAGGGGCATTATAAGCTCAGTGCTCTACACGCTAAATGGGTAGCATAGCAGCAGGAGTTTTCATTCTCGATTCGTCACAAGTCGGGCATGACCTGCAGATGCTTTAAGCTGACGACATGTTCTGATTTCGGTGATGCACGCTTACAAGCTTGGCTTTGAGCAGATTCGGGAATCGTTGAGGGAGGATGAGTTCTTCGGGTAGGTGATTGACAACGTCGAGAAAGGGAGGGCATCAGGATTTGTATTTGATGACGGGTATTTATTTCGGAGCAATTGTCTTTGTGTTCCTTCAGCTTCTTTGCGTTTATTGATCATACAGGAGTTGCATGAGCAAGGGCATTTTGGTAAGGACGAGACGGTTGCATTGATCCGAGAGAGGTTTTATTGGCTAAGCTTGGATCTGGATGTCCGGACCTATGTGAAGAGGTGCCATATTTGTGCTCAGGCTAAAGGTAGTGAGTCGTCCAAGGGTTTGTATCAGCCTTTGCCAGTTCCAAGGGCACCATCGAGTGATGTGTCATTGGATTTTGTTGTGGGCTTGCCAAGGATATTTCGTGGCAACGATAGTGCGATGGTAGTTGTGGATAGATTCAGTAAGATAGCGATCTTCACAGCTTGCAAGACTACCATGGATGCTTCTCGGTGTGGAGCCTTGTATTTTGACGCCATGGTGAGGCATTTCGGTTTACCTTTGTCGATTGTCTCAGATCGTGATTCACTCTTCATAAGTCACTTCAGGGGTGAGCTATGGACGCGGATGGGCATGAAGCTGAAGTTTTCAAGTCCTTATCATCCATAGACAGATGGACAAACGAAACTGGTCAACCAAAGTTTGGGTAATATGTTGTGAGCTCAAGTGAGAGCTCGAAGTTTCTGGGATACATACCTGATTGACGAGTTATGCTCCTTTTCAGATTGTTTACGGGTTTATGTCCCGTGGACCTTTGGATCTTTTGCCGATGGAAGCCCCAGGTTCCGGTTTCAGGAAAGTGGATGCCCGGATAGAGGAATTGACGTCTCTACATACCAGGGTGAAGAATGTATTGGAGAAGACCTACGGTAAATACAAAGAGATAGCTTATCGTCATCGCCATGAAGTACATTTTGAGGTGGGTGATCTCGTGTGGGTGTAGTTGAGCCAAGATCGATATCCGTTATCGAAATATAAGAAGTTGAAGCCACGAAGGACTGGCCCATGTCAGGTACTTGAGAAACTTGGTTCCAATGCTTACCATGTAGAATTGCCTGACGGGATGTTCATCACCAATGCGTTCAATGTCAAGCACTTGTAACCAGTTCATGAGGATCCCTTGAGCTTGAGGACAAGCTCTTCTAAAGAGGGTTAACCTGATGCAGGAGCTATTTTAGGAGCCATTAACCGAAGAGATGATAAGGGAGAATGTTCGAAGGAAAAGGAGGAACAGACCGAACAAACCCACGTTGAACCGACAAAGAACCAGTTCCGTCGACTCCGCGTTGATCAGCAAGGATTAGAGATAATGTGGCTTGGTGGAAGGGAGAAGTCCAAGGCCGGAATCAGGTCTAAATTCAAGAAGACAACCGGCGGAATTCTTTATGCAAACCGAATGGTCAAGCTTGAAGAAAACCAAATTGGTTTCGGTTTGTTGGCCACTTTATTTGGTTTCTTTGAATTTTTTTTATTATTTAAGTTATGTTGAGGGCTTATAGGTACTTTTATAATTATTTAGGTTTTGCTTTAAATACTCTCTAATTATCTTGAAATGGCAAATGATCGAATTTATAGGAAAATTTTGCAATTGTTCTTGTGTTCTTATTTTCGGCTTTTTTTTTTCCTATACAAGTTTCTGGAAAACTTCTCCATTGGTGATTCTAATCGTGTAACGATGAATCTAGATTACTTGCTTCAGTTGCATACCAAAAATTTGGCTTTCAGTTGTTTCCTTGGCTATTGAATTCGAAGACTAAGAGCAATTCTAATCACATCTTCATCAGTTGGACAAAGAATTCTTACCACATCTTCATCAGGTGGACAAAGAATTCTTACAATGGTTTCTACCACAGCCACAACTGTCAAGCAACAAACCAGCCAACTACCGACGGAAAATGCAGAGAAAGCAATAAGAGACAACCACCGCCATCGAGTATGCTCTGGAGTCAGATGAAGGAGAACTGTGATACATGTTGGGCAACAGTGGAATTCTAAACTACTATAATGCAATACAACAGGAGCTAATTTTGTATTGGAATTGATGTGACCACGTGGTTTATAGTTGGATAAAATAGACAGGTGATAAAATGGATTACATAGTGTGTTGACAAAAATATCCTTTCTCTGGTAAGAGAAAAAACTCATAAAACTCAATTTCTGATCAAGAGAACTGATTGCACCAAAAAGAAATAGTTGAAAGATGTAAAACTCTATAATAAAAGTTTATGGATGAAAATAATAATTTATAAATGGCCGCTGGAATAAAAAATACCAATCTTCCGGCTTGATAATATTTGAAGGAGATGGGTGGTTCATAACAAATTTATTTTTCGAAAGTTTGGTATTATTTTTTTTCATTTTTGACATATCCAGTCTCTATAGTAAATTGATGATTGTTGACTTTGATCCTTTTGGACGAAACCATTCAAAATTGTTCAATCTCATGGATATTTTTGAGAAAAAATATCTTAACACTGAAATTTTCAATTTTTAACTAAAAAGTTTGGTATTTTTGGGGGGGGGGGGGGGGGGGGGGGGGGGGGGGGGGGGGGGGGGGG
>JAOXNR010015121.1:0-28371 GCA_028571225.1 Parsonsia alboflavescens
TTATTCCTAATCAGATTAGGAAATAAAAACCAAATAAACTACTAAAGCTAATTAAACTAGGTAATAAAAATCAAGTACACTATTTAAACTTCCTAATCAAACTATTAAACTATTTCTTTGTTTCTTTGACTTGACACAGTCCAATTGCTTCAGAAATATCTCGGACACTTGTTCTACATCAGTTGATATTTGTAAAGAATGTCCTTTGCGTGATTTTGTTTTTTTTACACAATCTGATATGTTTTTTTAAAAAAAGAAAAATGGTTGATGTTTGAGGAATGTTGAGCCTATTTTGATGCAAAATGGTTGGATAAATGGATTGGAGAGGTTTGGAATGGGTTGAATTGGGAATGTATGATTTTTCTATGTTGAAATGGTCGACGGTTGTTTTGATACCGTAGAAGGTCAGAATGATAGCCCGAATATCAGGATAATTCTCCCAAAGGTTTGGGATAATATTCCTAAAGGTCGAGACTGTATCAAAAAGACCTTCCACAAATATAATTTTTAAATATTAAATTTTAATAAATAAATTTTTTTATTTTTTTTATTTGAATTCCATTAATATAATATAGTTTAATTCCTAATTAAGTTTATGTGTCTTTTTTTTAATATGCTAGACTTATTTGATTTTTTATATTTTAATTCCAATAATATAACATAGCTTAATTCATAATTAAGTTTATGTGTCTTTTTTTTAGTATATTAGACTTATTTGATGTTTTTCTTTTTCTTTCAATTATGATTTTTATGCTGCAGATGCTCGACGGGGAGAATTCACTCTTCTATAGGGAACTTTTTGAAAAAGATTCAAGATTACATGTATGAGGTGGGGAACCCTCATATCGATCAGTTCATCTGAGAGCCCTGACTAGTGGTTAAAGGGCAGTCAGAACCCAGATTCAATTCTGATAAGTTTTGCGTTCAATTCTGCAGCTCCAGATTTTTGTGGAATGCTAGTCAAATATTTTTGCGATTTAGGAGATCAAAAAAGTTTCAGGAAATAATTGTCCAAAATAAATAAACCAACATCATGTCAATAGCAAGTTTTCTTCATCCTGCTACCAATTATACATACACCTTTCTTGGGATGGAGGAGGAGGGACCGAGGGTTGAGGGTCCATGGAGATGGTGAGATTGGCTGGATCGGGGGTGTAAGGGAACGTACTGGTCAAAGGGAGATGCAGTTGAGGGGAAGCTGCGATTGGCAATGCCGGATCTGATATAGCCGGAAAGGGGCTAGGTAAGGTGACAATGGCAAGCGGCAATTGCGAAAATTGGATGGAGAGACAGCCGCCGGGGGAGGCTGTCACCAGTCCAGTGGGTTTGATTGGATTTTGTCATGTTAATATTCAAGTTTGATGAAAGTGCCAAGTTTAATAGTTTTTTAAAGTTCAGTATCTTGAATTATCCCCAGGGGCACATATGGACTGGCAAGGCAGGTGTGAAATTTGGTTAATTCCAACGGTAGGTTCACTTGCAAAAGGGGCCTTTGTGACTAGTGGGAAGGTTTTCGCCTGCAATGGACTTTCCTCTTAAACCAAAGTATCTTAAATTACAAAATAATAATATTAATAATTTGAATGTGTAAAAAAAAAAAAAAGTTCCGATACGTTTTTATCCTTTTATTTACCAGGAATTAAGGACACAAACCTCGTGATCTTTTTCCTTATGACTAGCACTCCACATTAATTCAAGCTACCGGTCATATGGATCTCTATCTCTAACTTTTTACCAAACCTATTGAATATACTTTTACACAATTGGAATTATATTCTCTGGTAAGTGGTCTGGACAAAAATGAACAGTCAAAGACCTGAAATAGATTTGATTAAAAAGAAAAAAAAATGGAAGAAAGAAAAAGGTGATTAAAACATCGATTTGATTTGAAAATTGATTTGTCCAGTTAAAACGACTAAAGAGGCTATCAGGGAAGTCAATTGACCTATCCAGCTCCGTCAATTCAGGTCTTCACTCTCATCAAATTTCATTTTATAAAAAATTAATGAATGCATTTGTTTTTTTTTTTTTTCAAGTTATCATTTAACTTATGAATTTAAATCTTTAAATTAGATAGGTGTTTAATGAAAATATTCAATCGTAAACAATTTAAATTAAAAAATTATAATATTCACATTCAGACGGAACGAATATCATCAATTAAAATTATATACACGTCATGTCTTTTGTTAATTTTTAGAAACGTGTACATTATTTTGAATTTGAATAACTTAATAGGGAGAGTGAACCACTTACCAAAAAAAAAAAAAAGGGAAAAAGAATAGAGAGAGAGAGAGAGAGATCAACATCATCATCTGAATTCTGAAGAGAGTTGGATAAACAAAGAATTTACAAGAAAACAAAAAGGAACCATAAAGACTAAGGAAATGATGTAATCATCTCACCAAACTCCACAAAATCCTAACCTTTCTAGTTTTTTCGGTTTGGTTGGAATGGGAGGAGACCCCATCCACATTCTTTCTTTTCTTTTAACCCAAAAAGAAAAAATTCAAAATTCTGGAGTAATTTCTTCTTTTTTTCTTCTATTGTTAAACAAAATCATTTATATAAAGTATTATTATTATTTAATAACTAAATAAAAATGTAAGGGAAATTTTATTTCTGGATGGAGCTTGTAAAATGGGTTGGATCCTTAGGATCGACCTAGTCCTATCCTAAATTTTTAAAGGGTTAAATTTGAAAAATCTAATCCCAATTGCAACCAGAGCTTTTTAGCCTATCTCTAAGGCCAAGGGCCAATGAGAGTAGAGAGGGTCGCGCTCGATCAGCCTTTAGGACCAAAGATATTAAAAAAGTTATGTTATTTTATAATTTATTTATTATAATTTCTCTTATTATTACAGTATTACTATTTGTAGTAGCATTTTGTTTCTTATTGAAACTCAAACTCTTTGTTTAGTTTTTTTCTTTTTTTGGACCGTAACGAGTTTTAAATTTTGAAATTGAGTTTTTCATTTTTATGTTTGGTTTGTATTTAATAATTTTCTACATTTTTCTCTAATTTTCTACTCACTTTATTTACTTTTTTTTTGCATTTTATATGAAAATTGAAATATTTTATTTTAAATATTTTTTAAGTTAAAATATACATAATATAAGGGTTGATTCATCCCTACTCTTGATCTTTATAGGGTTGAAATAGGTTAGAATTTTGATAATACTTCAAAAAATGGAACTAACCTATCCTGATCTTTTAAATTTTCTATTTTTCTATTTCTTGAGATTGAGACTAGGCTGGTCGGGCCAGCCCAATTCTACTGATCGATCCTTAAAACATGCATGGTTTGAGAGGTAAGTTCATACAAAGACCATTCACGTGCTGCAATCCTCCCAAGTGGTTAGAGTCGTTCTCAATCCAACGGTGGTTACCCCATGCACGTGTTCTCCGCCACCCTTTTGACTTCGCAAACCTTCCAATCAGTACTCACTATAAATACAAGCAGCTTCATGTATAATTTCCAGCACGACATTCCTTCATAAGCATTAAAAGAGTTTTTTCCGGTGAAAGAGATATACAATGGTTAGCTTACAAGAGTTTAGGAGAGCTCAACGTGCATTGGGACCGGCCACCGTGATGGCCATCGGAACTGCCACGCCGCCAAATTGCGTCGAGCAAAGCACGTATCCTGATTACTATTTTCGCATCACCAACAGCGAGCACAAGACCGAGCTTAAAGAGAAATTTAAGCGCATGTGTAAGCTATCTTTATAATTATAAAATCTTAAATATGTTACATTTCCTGTTTTACCATTAAAAATTTTACACGTGACTTTTAATTATTTTTTAATATATGTATTTTTCATATAAAGTCTTAAATAGATAAATTAAACTGGGTTTATTGATCCTTTATTGTTAAATTGGGGACACAAAGAATGTAATTAGTGTATTAGAAGATCTTGAATTTATTATGTTGCACCAATTATATCATCTTTTTCTTGAAATTGAGAAGGGAATAGGAATTGTTTTCAAATTTTTTATGAGTGTATTTTCATGTCCTGCATTTGACAGGTGAAAAATCGATGATCAAAAAGAGATACATGTACTTGACAGAGGAGATTTTGAAGGAAAATCCCAATATTTGTGCTTACACAGCACCTTCATTGGATGCTAGGCAGGATATGGTGGTAGTAGAAGTGCCAAAACTTGGGAAAGAGGCTGCTCAAAAGGCCATTAAGGAATGGGGACAACCAAAGTCTAAAATTACCCATTTGGTCTTTTGTACTACTAGTGGTGTAGACATGCCTGGGGCAGATTACCAGCTCACCAAGCTCTTGGGCCTTCGCCCCTCGGTGAAGCGGCTAATGATGTACCAACAAGGTTGTTTTGCAGGTGGAACGGTTCTCCGATTAGCCAAAGACTTGGCTGAGAACAACAAAGGTGCTCGAGTTTTGGTCGTGTGCTCGGAGATAACGGCAGTCACATTCCGTGGCCCGAGTGATACTCATTTGGATAGTCTCGTTGGCCAAGCCCTGTTTGGAGATGGTGCAGCCGCAGTTATTGTTGGCTCCGACCCGATTCCGGGAGAGGAAAGGCCATTGTTTGAGATAGTCTCGGCTGCCCAAACCATTCTCCCGGATAGTCATGGTGCAATTGATGGACATCTCCGGGAAATCGGGCTGACCTTCCATTTACTCAAAGATGTTCCTGGAATTATTTCCAAGAACATTGGAAAAGCCCTGGATGAGGCCTTCCAACCTCTAGGCATCTCTGATTGGAATTCAATTTTCTGGATCGCACACCCGGGTGGACCGGCAATTTTGGACCAGGTGGAAGAAAAATTAGCCCTAAAACCGGAAAAGTTAGGCTCGACCAGGCATGTTTTGAGTGAATATGGGAATATGTCAAGTGCTTGCGTGTTGTTTATTCTTGATGAAATGAGAAAGTCCTCAGCCAAGAATGGGCAGAGCACCACGGGAGAAGGTCTAGAGTGGGGAGTTCTCTTTGGATTTGGACCAGGGCTGACAGTTGAGACGGTGGTACTCCACAGTGTTCAGATATGATGGTTGTCTTTGATATGGTTAAAAGTTTGTTGTTTGAATGGTTGATTATATGATATGGAATAATAGATGAATGTTTGTTTTTCATATATGTATCATGAAAAGAGAGATTTGAAATTGTTATACTTATAATACATGTAATCAAATATTGGATTGTTGGATCTTGAAAACTTCTTTGGTCCTGTGTAAAATAGACATTCATACCTAGAATTTTATTTTTATTGGAGCGGAATAAGAATATAAAGTCGAAAAAAATAGCATTTAAAAATTTTATAAATACAATGTCAAATTGACCAAATAGTGAAATAGTGAAGATGCGTATAAACTGAGTTAGACACCACTAAAAAATAAAATAAAATGAAATCTCTTGAGAAAATTATCCATTATAAAGTCATTAAATGTGAATTGTTATTAAATTAGAATTATGAATGATATATTTATACTGAAAATTTAAGCTTTTGGAACGAAAAATAATAGAGATGTGATTGATTTAATTATTCTTTCAAGTTTGATAGAACTTGAGATTATACTCCCTTATAAGCTGTTCCTATATCCGACCTCTTGGTATCATGGAAATATAAATTTCATAGCATAATAGTTAACGGACAATTAAAGTGGTGAGATTATTGAATTTGTGAGTTGAATTATTAAATTAACCTTGAAACTATTTGAAAATTTTAACTTCACCTACTAAAAACTACTTCCTCTAGTTATAATCAAGTGTCTCATGTGACTTTAGCAAATTTTATTAAAAGAGTTTGGTTTTAGTTCATTTTGAACATAACAATGTCAATCCCTTTGAATATATTTCATAGACATTCAATTTCAAATGATTTGAAACAAACATAAATACATGAAGGGGTATCTATAATCTGATGTACACATCAAAACTAAGACGTATTCAAAGGTAAAAGGACTTCTAAAGTCTTTCATTCATAACTTTCATGCTAGAAATTGAGTCTCAAACGTTAATTATAACTAATCCCCGAGACCTCTTATTAGATGGAAATTATAAAAACTGAAATTAATTAAGAAAAGACACGTATGAATGAATGTTATCAATCCATCGAGTATCATTTTAAGCCTTTTCATTATATTAAATAACTCGAAATTGCCTTTTCATTTTATTTTAAGCCTTTTCATCGAGTATGAATGTTATGAATAACTCGAAATTGCCACAGTGGCATCATTTCAAGCCTTTTCATTATATTAAATAAAAATATTAATAAAAAAGCATAAAATGATTTATAAATAAATATAATATAAAAAGTCATTATTAAATAGTTTATATTAATTTAAATATGTTACAACCGTTTATTATTATTTATAATTATTTAATACTATTCAATGTTTATATTAATCGAAATATATGATACAAATTTTATGCATAATTTTTTCCCCAAAATTTATTATTACATTTACATGTAATAAAATATAAAATGAATAGGATATAAAATAACTAAGTTATAAATCAGTAGAATATAAAGCATTGTCATTACATATTTATTGTCCACAATTCAATGAAATAAACATTACAATAGTTTATTATTATTATTATTTATTATAACTAACAAAATTTAAATTCCACCAATAACATTTCTCAGTAGAAATTAATGTCTCGAGGGAATTATGATTTTGAAGGGTTGAAAAATTAGAAAGATCCTTTTAAAAAGCATTTTGAAATTTGCATTACATGTTCTTATAGTAATAAAATTTAGTGATTTCATTAATTTTTTATATTTAATTTAAATAAATATTTAGCAATATAATATTATTTAATATTTATTTTTTTTGAATGATTGTACAATGTATACCCGCCACACATAGCGTGGGTTTAAGATTAGTTAAGTTATCAACAATGCCAGCTTGGCGATCCAAGAAACATCACAACTATCAATACGTAACATGTCTATAAATATATATATTTTAAAACATATTAAAAAATATCAATTAAAAACTATGTCTAAGATTTTTATTAAGATCATGAGGAGTGACGTACGAAAATGTACTAAAAGATCCGAAATCCAATTATTAATAGGTTCTGGATATTCTAGTTATTCTTCTATAATGTCAAATAAAATAATATATATTATCCGATTTAAATAAAGTACCCTTAGGTTTTGTAAATCTTCCTAAAATTTTATTAATAAAATATATCTGCAAAAGTATATGTCACTACAAGAAAAGAGGGATTTTCTAGAGAGCGTTTTTTGGTGGTTCAAAAAATTATCAAGAAATTACTTTTTGTGATGGATTTTTCTCACTTTTTTAGAAGACATAGAGACAGTTGGAAAAGGAGTTTTTGGGCAGTTTGAATTGATTTTTAAAGACTAGGGGGTCGATGGAGAAATAAAGTGTTTTCTGAGTTTTTTTTTAATATTTTTTTTGGTGATTTCAAAAACCACCATAAAATACAAAATAGATGACCAATCCCACATTACTTTCTAAAACTCTTTAAGTCAATTTATATTCTATATAAATCCATAAATATAATATTACTTTTTAAGATCAAGTAAATAATCATTGGCTTTGTCATTAATTTGATTAGTTTAATCATTAATAATAAAAATATTTTTTAATATTTATTAAATATTTAAATTAAACTAAATTAAATTTTGGATATAGAAAAATTATAAATTAAATTTTTGAAAAAAAAAAAGAAATTTGCTCTGAACTGAGAGAAATATAACAAAAAAAAAATGAAAAGAGAAAAAATAATTAAAATTAATATGAAAACTTGGATAGCTCGATGTGCTTTTTTTGTAAGTTACTTTTTGTAACTTAAAAAATAAGTCAAATTTTGATGTATTTTTTAACTTCTCCTTTTTAAAACCTAAACAAATAAGATTTTTTTTTCCCACTTAAAAGTACTTATTTTTTAAATTAAGTCAAAACAAACCATCCCAATATGAGTCTCTTTCCCTTCCCTGAATTTTCTCTTTAGCGATCGGTAACGAACTTGAGTTTTGGATGGGGAGCCCTTCTCCTCCTTTGGAACTACCCGCAACATCAATTACTAACTATTTATTCTTTTTTGGCGCATTAAAACCCTTCACATTTCGATGTCTTTTAGAAACACAAACTAGAACAAAATTAAAAGAATAAAAAAATAGTATTTTATTTTTAAAAAATATATATTGTTTTAATTAATCTCCCTCCCTCCTAATAGAATAGTATTTCTGTTTAGGGGTGTAAATAAGACGACTATTCACGAACGATTCAACTTGACTTAGTGAAAGTTCGAATTTGATTCGTTTTAAAAGAGGTAGAGCCGAACTTGGACTCGGCACTCTTATTAAATGAGTCGAATCGAACTCATATGTATTTGTTGAGCCTAAAAGAACTTTTGATATATATAATAATTTATTTATACACATATATATATATATAAAATATAATATTTTCTATATATTATATAATTTGTTATTTATATATACATATAATTTGATCCTAACTTTTATAGGTTCAATGTTTTAGTTGCTTGTTTCAAGAAATTTAACATGTTATTTTCAAACTATGAACTAAATGTTCCTTTGTGAAAATACTATATAATGTGGAATTTTAGTTATTAAATATTTTTCTTACTCACTTTACATTGGGATCAATCAATTACTTTATAATTCCATTTTAAATTTCAAGTTTTACAACCAATATATATGAAAATTATTATTTTATTTGAATGATTATTATATATATATATATATATATATATTTATAGAGTTTTGCTACTGTGTGCAATGTTGCACACAATAGTGAGTGTGGAAGATGGAAAATTGTTAACGGTTATGATGTTTGAAAAAACAGATCTGAGTCGAAATCTTTTTGGCCCCTGGGATTCAAAAAAAAAGAAAAAGTAAGCAAATCCAAAGCCGACGGAACCACGCACGGCTAATTGGGAGCTTTGAAGCGGAGGCAGAAAGCAGAACTACCAGATCTGGGCGGCAGTATTGGTAATAGGAATGTGGGTTTAGAAGCCAAGGACTCAGAGACGTGGGCGAGACAGATCTACCCTCAGACTGTGGATTTGGTTAGATTGTTGCCAGAACAGACTGGGTAGAAGAAAGTTGAGCAAATCTGTTACGGAGGGAAGTAAATTTGCCTAATCTGTGCACCGAAGGAGGCGAGACTACCGGCGAAAATTATGGGTTTTTGCAGTTTTTATCCAAATCCCAAAAGCAAAGAGAGTAATTCTTTCTTCCAATGGAAAAGAAAGACGGGGGAGAAAAAAATCCAACTGAAAAATCAAGAAAGAAAAATGAACACTGACAAAGTTTCCCCCTTTTTTTTTCTCACAGAGGCACAAAATCACCTGACGAACAACCTTTGGAAAGCCCAATGCCCATCCTTGTCAAGAGTTTCAAAGCTAAATTACAACAGATATGCATACTTTGCCAAGTGTGTTTTCTGACAAAGGAGCAATGACCATAATATCAGCCCACCTCCGTCGTTCAATGTGCAGAACACTATCTCCAAGGTTTTTCCATGATGACCATTCGTCCTCATCGGTATAAAGAATCAAATCATGCGGAAGTGCAGTTTTATCTTTGAAGTGTAAAGAAGCCTTTGCCGCAACTGCCTTCACTTCTGCCCATTGACAAAAGCAATGACAAAGATTTGCAAACTTAGCAGCTAGTAGTAAATGAGGCTTACCGGGTTTGGTGTTACTCGTGTTACCCCGAAATGGTTCCATACCTGAGATCTACTGCCGTATATTTAATGTATCCTGCAAAGGACCAAAATTATAAACTTCAGTTGGATTCAGTAACTACTTTTTGAACCTTCAGTTCAATTAGCATTCGTGAACATTATAAGTGATGGGGCTAAAAAGTGAACTCTGAGTCAGCCCAAAAACTGTGATGATCTTAACAGCTACAACTTGAGAAGAAAGTAAAGATGGTCTCCGGAGTGGGCTGTGCCCAGGGAAGAGATCCAGTGTCTAAGTCAGTATTCTGAGAGTAATCATGTGTAATTAATTTTTAGAAAGACCCTCTTTTTCGTAGAATGATTATGATTTAATTATATAGAAGGAAATCAATTATCTCTTCGATTAGGGCTCTACTTTTACACAACAGTAGGCAATTAGGATAGTTGTGAGATTGTATAAAATCCTGCCAATTGCTCCTAGAATCGTGGAGTTTCCTTTGATTGGGATATCTTGCCATTCACATCTCTGCCAAGAGCTGCGAGCTCACTAACCAACCTCTAAATCAACTTCACGACCTATCCGTGGACATCGAGGGTCCCGATTGTCTCTTCTAGGAGGTCGAGCCAAGTTATTATAGGTTCATGGGAGATGTTAGGAGTTGTGCACAATTAGTCCTGACATGGAAGATGTATGAAGACGAGTTGGGAGTTACCAAGTGGAGGGTCGTGGTCTGGTGGTACCTCTCTCGAGCTCATTTAGGAGGTCGGTGGTTGCAGGTCGCTACCCACCTATCCTTGTTGACTTTGTGAGTCTAACTTTCAAGTATTGAAAGTTGGGGCCTTGAGTCCATTTGGGTTGTCTTCTGTCCGAGTCCTGCCTGTTTATATTGACATGTCTGGGTTGTATCCATTTATCCCATCATTACCCCCCTTTAGGCCAAGTGAGCTCAGAGGTCGTGGTGCCAAAATTACCATCTTGAGGTTGTGGCCACTGATGGATATGCCGATTTCTTGTAACAGTTAGTTTTGGGATACCTTGCCATTCTCTTCTATTGCAGGGAGCTGCAAGCTTGCCAATAACCTTTCGGCCTCTGGCAGTGTGTTAGGAGTTGCGCACACTTGGTTGAAGCATGGAAGGTATATGAGACAGATTGGGACTCACTAGGTCGTAGGTCATGGTGGTCTAGTGAGACCTCTTCTGTGCTCATGTCGTAGGTCCTTGACCTAAGAGGTCGGTGGTAAGAGGTCCCTGCCCACTTGTTCCTCAGGACTCGCGAGTCTGACTTTCAAGTGTTAGGAATTACCTCCTCTAAGTCGGGACCCTTGAGAGGTAATGCCATTTCAATCTGTAATGACTATTTTTGAAAGGAGAATTGTTCTCTCAGTTTTAGAGAGTTGGCCTTCCGGTTTAAATGTGGAAAGTCGCCCTATTTTAGTTTTGGGATAAACTAAACCGTTTCCAGTTCTGGAAGGTTGCCCCGTTTCAAGTTTGGGGAGAACTAAACAGTTTCTAGTTTTGGAAGCTTGCCTCTTTTAATTCTGGAAGAAATGAATCGTTTCCTAGCACACTGGCTTCTTCCTGGTACCTCAACAGGTTCCTTATCTCAATTAAATCAAATGTCTTTCAAAGGTTTCAGAATTTGCTTAGATTTTTCCACATTCTTGCAACAATTACTTCCTGCTCTTGCTCTGAACCAATTTTTTTTCCTATGCAAGAAATTTCATAGAGATGTCCGCCACTTCCCTTGCTGTGTCTCCTCCTGGAGTCGATATGGTGAATGTGGTTTTTAATTCTACCTCAATCTTGGTCCAGGCTCCTCATGTAACGAGTCAGGTCTACGACGTGTCTGAGGTAGAGGCCAGTTATATGTCTTCTTCCCTGAGCCTTGCTGATGTCATAGAGATTGGTAGAGGAATGAAAATGGAGAAGGGAGACATTGTCGCCGCTGTTGAGGATGAACGTGAGGGATGCGTAGTCCTCTACCTTTCTAGCCTTAGGGGAGGTGTTCTTTTTCCTTTTCTTCACACTCTGCTTCTTGATATTGTTTTCTTCTGTTACGTTCCTATAGCTCAACTCGTCCTAAACTCCCTTCGAATTGTGATCGCTTTTACAGCGACCTGTCATCTTTATAGAGTTCCCGTTTCTCTAGAGCTCTTTAGGTGCTTTTATAGGTTAAGAGTCTCCACAACCACCAAGTCCTCTAAAGGGTACCTCCGATTGGACCCCCGGTATAACTTAGTTAGCCCCTTCCAGTCCTCAATAGGAGAATGGAAATCACACTTCTTTTTTGCTCGTCTTTCGAATAATCTAGTGTAGAGATATTCGGATTGGAATCTGAACTGTTCCTTCTTCAACGAGCTCCCTGACCTGTCCAGTGATCAGATTGAACATAGGGACTTTTTGATAGGGTTGGCTATCTCTGATAGAGCCAAGATCGGATGCACTTCCCCCTGTCTGGTCAGAGATTTTTCTTCATGCTACTGGACTAGGGAAAAGAGTGATGAGCAACCTCTCTTCGGTCAGGATAAGCCTGGGGATAACTATTTTTGGTAGGAAGCTTTCCTAATTTTCGTTGCCTCCTTTTATAATTTTGTGCTAACTACTTCTCCTTTTTGTTTTGGCAATAATGAGGGACGCATTTTGGCTCTACAGGTCCATTCGTACCATAACTCTTATTGGCGGAGTTGAGGGCACCGTAATCTGGCTCCCCTGGACTGCTCCTTCACTGGCTCCTGCTGGCGGAGCTAGGGATGCTGTTGGTGCTTCTTCCTTCGATGCTGCTATTCTAGCCCTAACTATTGAAATTTTTGTTCCTTGGACTTGGGCTACTTCCTGACGAAGTGCTGCGATGTTTGGGATGATGCCCTCTGACCAGCTAATAGAGATCTAAACCTCGTCCTCCTCTCCTTCTTCCTAGACAGTAGGGAAAATTCCTCAACTTGTAATAGAATAGGATTTTGAGCATTCAACTCTTTAAGTTTCTGCACTGTACTGAATATTTCAGAGGACTGTTTATGGTCTCTGCCCTTATAACAGCTTCATTTTTTCTCAATATCTTGTATTTACATTTGCATTCTAAACTTGCATAATGTCTGTTTTTAGAACTAAGGCAATCAAAACAGAAATAACATCCACATTAGCCTTAAAATACTTATTTTTTATTCGTGCTTTGCTCAAACTAAGAATTGAATTGATGGCTTGGTCTTATTGCATTTCAGTGAGGTCCTTTAGGATAGTGTCTAGCTAAGTTAATGAGGTCTACAGTGTCTGGGTAGCTTTGGGCATAGAATTTCTTTAGATGGCAAATATTCCAAGGTCTCAGGAGTTGTCTTCCTTCAAGATCAACGAGCTTATTGCTTCCTCCTTCGCGAACTTCTTGGACAATATAAGGTCCTTCCCAACTTTCTTGCAGCTTGTTCAAGTGACCTTGTTTTCCAACATCTGACCTTTTGGGGGCCATTTTACCAACTATGAAATGCCTTGTTTTCACTCTTTTGTTGAAAAAATTTGTGGCTTGCCTTTTGTAGACTCTATCAACTTCCATTGCTTTGTTACTAACCTCTTCAAGGAGGTCAAGGTCTGCCCTTCTCTCCCCCTTATTTAAGACTGAATTTTATTAAGTCAATCTTAGGGACTTCATTTCGACCTCGACTAGCATCACTGAATCTGCACCAATGCATAGGTTGAATGGTGTTTCCCAGTAGCCTTTCTAGGTGTTATTCGATATGCCCATAGAATGCTTGGAATTTCATCCGACCAGGTAGGTTTGCGACCCTCTCTCTTGTTTTCGGTGAGCCTTTTCTTGTGTCCTTCCTGAATAGTTCTTTTTGTGACCTTAGCGAGCCCATTTGCTTGAGGATGAGCCATAGAGGTCAGTCTCTGTTCAATGTTCAAATTCTCGTAGAACGTCTTGAACGGGTTGCTAAGAAACTGTCTTCCATTGTCTGAAATTATAGCTCAGGGAATCTCGAACCTGCACATGATGTTTCCCCATACAAAAGTCTATACTTTTGGTGATGAAATTGTTGCCATTGGCTTTGCCTCGATCCATTTGGTGAAGTATTCTAAGACAACAATTAGGAATTGAACACCCCCCACTCCTTTTGGGAAGGGTCCTAGCATTTCAACTCCCCCAGATATCAAAAGGTACTAATGCGCTGATGGATTGACACTTTGTTGGTGGCACGTGTGATTTGTTCCCATGCAACTAGCAGCTCCTACATTACTGTATGGTCTTCTCAATGTCTGAAACCATTGAGGGCTAATAATACCGAGTTATTAGTATTTTCTTAGCCACGGTCTTTGCTCCTATGTGTGATCCATATCTCCCACTATGTATGTCTTCAATAACGTCCCTATCCTTGACTTAGACATTTGAGTAATGGCCAAGTATATGACCTCCTGTATACCTAGTCATCTCCTATTAGGACGTAGCGAGGTGACCATTTCCGCACTTAGCGAGCTTCTTTAGGATCTTGTGGGAGGTCGCCATCCATGAGGAATTTGTAGATTGGATACCTCAAGTCTGCCTGATCCTCTATAACCAAGCTCTTGTCTTGGTTTATGCTTGGAGAGTATAATTGTTCCACCAGTAGCTTTGCATTTGTCTCGGCTATTTCTCGGTAGGCTTTTGATAGTAAGTCTACCTCTGCATTTTGTTCTCTGGGTATTTTGACAAATCTGACCACGGATTGTGGATTTGGTTAGATCACTGCCAGAATAGAATGGGTAGAAGAAAGGAGAGCAAATCTGTTACGAAGGAGAGTAAATTTGCCTAATCTGTGCACCGAAGGGGGAGGGACTACCGGCAAAAATTATGGTTTCTTGCAGTTTTTATCCAAATCCCAAAATTAAAAAGAGTAATTCTTTCTTCCAACGGAAAAGAAAAACGGGGGAGAAAAAAATCCAACTAAAACATCAAGAAAGAAAAAACAACACTGACAAAGTTTCTTTTTTTTTTTTTTTTCCTCACAAAGGCATAAAATTATCCGACGAACAACCTTTGGAAAGCCAAATGCCCATCCTTGTCAAGTGTTTCAAAGATAAATTACAACAGATATGCATACTTTGCCAAGTGTGTTTTCTGATAAAGGAGCAATGACCATAATATCAGCCCACCTCCGTAGTTCAATGTGCAGCACACTATCTCTAAGGTTTTTCCATGTTGACCATTCATCTTCATCGGTATAAAGAATCAAATCATGCGGAACTGCAGTTTTATCTATGAAGTGTAAGGAAGCCTTTGTTGCAACTGGCTTCACTTCTGCCCATTGACAAAAGCAATGACAAAGATTTGCAAACTTTAGCACAGCCGCACTGCCGCTGGCAGCTAGTAGTATATGAGGCTTACTGGGTTTGGTGCTACTCGTGTTACCCTGAAATGGTTCCATACCTGAGCTCTACTGCTGTATATTTAATGTATCCTTTATAGGACCAAAATTATAAACTTCAGTTGGATTCAGTTGCTACTTTTTGAAACTTCGATTCAATTAGCATTCGTGAACATTATAAGTGATGGGGCTCAAAAGTGTCAACGGCTGCGACTTGAGAAGAAAGTAAAGATAGTCATCAAAGTGGGTTGTGTCAAGGGAAGAACTCTGATGCCTAAGTCAGTATTCTGAGAGTAATCGTGTGTAATTAATTCTCAAAAAAACTGTCTCTTTTTCATAGACTGACTATGATTTGATTATATAAAAGGAAATCAATTACCTCTTCGATTAGGGCTCTACTTTTACGCAACAGTAGGTAATTAGGATAGTTGTGAGATTGAATAGAATCCTACCATCTGCTCGTGGAATCGTGGAGTTTCCTTTGGTTGGGATATCTTGCCATTTACGTCTCTATCCAGAGCTGTGAGCTCGCTAATCGACCTCTAGATCAGCTTCACGGATGTCAAGGGTCTCGACCATTGCTTTTGGGAGGATGCATAGAGTGATTGTAGATTCTTGGGAGATGTTAGGAGTCATGAACAATTAGTCATAGCATGGAAAATGGATGACAGTAGTTGGGAGGTATCAGATCGACGGTCGTGGTCTTGTGGTGCCGTGACCTTGGAGGTCGGTGATAGCAGGTCGTTGCCCACCTATCCTTGTTGACTTTGTTAGTTTGATTTTGAGATATTGACGGTTAAGGCCTTGGGCCCATTTGGGTTGATTTCTATTTGGGTCCTGCCCGTATATGTTGACTTGTCCGGGTCGTACCCATTTGTCCCATCAATAAGATTTACCATCAACCAGAAAAAGTTGTTAACTAGAGCACAAAATAAAACAGGTTAAACTAAAGACTCAAAGTTGTGCAGGACTGTTTTCAGAAGCAATTATTCGGTTAATGACACAGCAAACCAAATAAAAGCTAAATTATATGAAGGAACAAAGTATTCTTGCAAAATAAACAATCTAATCTACGTAATGCAATGCAGCAGGGAAAAAGTTGAACATCCAACACATTGTAGGTCAAGCCTAAACTTGCAAAAGATTCACATGCTCGACTATGACCTCCAGATTGAACAAGAATGAATCTGTGCTGCATTTCAGTTTCATTAAGCAAAGAATGAATCAAGCAGTAAGCCAAGTCGAATTCAAACTCATTTCATGTCCAACAGCTCCCAGTTTATGAAAACATTCAAACAACTTTTAACAATTGATCGACAAAACATCAAATATAGGGGTAAAAAGGTTAAACCTTTAACCCCAAAAGAAAGAAACTAACAATTAGAAAAGAAATTTTCAATGTTAAAAAATATTGAACCCCAGGGACAAATCAATGTCAAAAAGATCACCCGATATATAAATTTTCAAACATTTCAAGAAATTATTCCCCAGTAATTCTATACACTAGAAATAAATAATTAGCCTTTTTCACGGGCAGCAAAACAAAATCAAATTAAAGAATTTCAAACCACTAAACCAATCCATCCTTCTTAATTCTTAGCTTGTAGTAACCTTTTAGGTGTTATTATTATCGATAAGGGGCTGTTTTCTTATCTACCCAATTTGGATAGAAAGATTTCTTTTTTATCCAAATCTTCAGAAACTTTCATAACTTATCCATCTCTAAAATTAACTTTTCACTCTATTCCCATTTTGACTTTTCCTAATAACAAAAAACACAAAATTAACTTTTATTCACTTTTAACATATAGTAACTATATTGCCCCCTCAACATATAAAACACCAATAACTACCATTATACTGTTGTAAAATCGAATTGAAGACAACAACTACCATCATTGATGATGTTTCATTAAGTGGAAGTTGAGAAAAGCTTCACTTGAAATGAACCTATTCGGTGACTGAGTGGGGCTTGTCCTAGTGGCATCCGCTACTAGAGGTCTTTTGTTCAAGTCATGCTAACAGCCGGGACAATACCCCCCCCCCCCCGCAACAATAAAAAATTAAAAAAATTCGATAGTTCGTTGAGTTTGGAAAAGTCGTTCTTCTTATTCTTCCACCGAAATTTGTGAAGACCAAAATTTTCTCCTCCAAGGTAGTGTTCAGAGCTAAGAAGATCAGTTTAATTTTTCTTTTTTGCTGTTATGGTGATTGATGCTTGTGTTTTGATTCCCAAATATCTTCGAGTACCGGTGTTTTTTGTTTTGTATTGTTTGTTTGGTGTAAGGAAGGAAAAGAAAGGAGGTTGCAGAGTGCTTCATGTTGAGTTAAGCTGGATTAGCCTCCAGAAGTTCCGAAGGTTGGACTAACCTTCAGAATTTTTTTTTTGTTAGATAAATCGACCATCCAAATTTCATTTCTGACCTTCCAGAGGCATAATTTGACCTTCGAGCAAAATTTTTTTGGGTTGAGCCCACCTTCTATACCAAATTTCGACATTCCAGAGCTCTGTTTTGAAACCTTGTTTAAAAAATTTTCTGCACACAACAGATATTTTCAAAAGAAAAGAAAAGAAAGATAATTAGACCCTTCAATCTCTCTATTATTTTATTAAGCTATTTCTCCGCCATTTTTACCTATTATTTCCAATACATTTTCCTTAATATATTTTACTTTGGATTCTTGTGGAAATGGATTATATCAGAATTGCTATTTACGATGGTTCTATAAGTGGAAGGACACGTCCTGTAGTCATACCAAATGACATCAGTTATGAAGATTAATTTAAACTAATTCAACATATAAATTTCAATTGCATCCAAATTATCTGTTGGAACTATTAAATTAATGGAAATTGAAGATATATACGGATCATGTATTTGAAGGGGGAAACTGATCCTAAAATTTTGGTCATTAACAAAATTGAAAGATACTCCCTTTAACAACAGTGTATGAACCCCGCTTGTATCAAAGCCAAAACGTAGCGTTCCAGTATGCAAACTTTCGTTTTGCAAGGGGGATGAAATAAGGATTTTTAGAATCCAGAGGGACGACAGAGAGAGAGTAGGGAGAGAAAGGAAAAAATCATGGTAAAACACTTCGAGTCCTAGTTCCAGTTCCCAGCTCGTTAATATTTCTAGCTCTTTGTCTTTACCTAAACGTTCTTCACATTCTACAAATATAGGAAGTCTAGTAAAATACGCTACTATCCCAGAGTCGGTCTCTATAGAGGAATCAGTCCCTCCTCTTATGAGTCCATATAATATTTACAAAAAGAGAGGATCTTTTCCTCCAGGTATCAGATCTATCCCGCAGTTACTCAGATCTACAGTCCCAAAGACGAAGGAGTATGTCCAGTCCTCAAAGCTTGATCAATGCAACATTCCGTACTCCTCCAAAGAGCAGTATGTTACCCTTATTATACTCCCAGAGATGATAGCACAATGGGGAGCCAAAGGATACACACACCTTCACCTTGGTGGCGTCAGGCTTGTCCTCACCTATGGCGACAGGAAGGGCCACCCAGTCTTTGCTCGAATTGCACTCCTGGATTCGAGATTACTCAGCTACAAACAGGCAGTTATTGGCACTGTAATCACTACACTCAACTCAGGTAGTGTTGTCTTAACACTGTTCCCAAACTATGCCATATCTCTCCAAGATCCGAACTTGTGCACAGCTTTGAAGGTTCAACTCCAACTCACCGGCACACCTTTTACTCCCACCTCGATGATGGCGACCTTGCATCATCAAATGGTTTATCGGCTCTAGAATCATGCCTTAGATCTACAGAACAGTGGATCTCCAGATGCTTTAATGATCTTGCCACTGAAGTCCCCACCTTGGTCGAAATTCCAAAGCAAATCAGAAGAGAAGATCTCCAAAAGCTCATGCCCATAGAATGGATTATCAACTACAAGAATCTTCACTGACAACAGGAACCAGTCCAAGCCACAATCTTGACCTTTCAAAGGCTACCTGACGGACATATCCAGACTTTTTTCAAAGTTCCTCAGAAGGAAGAATCCGGATAGATTATCACACAATTAATGCTCAGACCATATGACCCAGGAGACCAAAGCATGCAAAAGAGGGTACCGATATCCTCTTTCAACCACTAGGCTGAGCCTAGCTACATATCTCACATCAATGGCCATTTCATATAGGATGTCCCTGGCTCTGGTCTTTGTGATCCAGAATGCTCGTGTGAAGAAGTTAACTTGGAAGAGGAAGATGAGGTTCCAAAGAGAAAGAGGAGGTCCAAAAAGAAATCCGGAGGATATTCAACCAGACGACCTCCACCTGAAGATGATGAAGGCAAACTGGCGATAATGCCAGTTCCAAGGCCTTTTACTGGCTTTGAAAATTTTTACAGGCCTTATCCTAGAAGGTCAGCCCTACTACCGATGGCCAAAGAAAATCCTCCATCCATGTATCTGTCCATCAAGAGGGTCCTAAGATAGACGACGGAATATCACGAGCCATCCTCTTGCCTCAACATGTTAGCGAAAACTACTCCATGCAGGTCAACTCCTATCCCATGCATGATGAACCGACCTTCAAGGAGTACCTATGCTTCAGACTTTCCACCCTTGGAAAAAAGAGAGAACGAGCAGGAAAAATGAACCTCCCGACCTTACATATCTCAGAAAATAGTCGCTGAATACGGGAGATATGTTCCTTTCAATGAAGCAGAAGAAGTACTCAACGCCATTGCCCAGAATCGTGTCCTAACACGAATTGATGATAGAGTCAACCAAGTTGAGAAGAAGATTGCCGATGTGGAGAAGCTCTACCCTGACATGGTGAACAAATACAACACTTTTGATCGAGACCTCAAAGAGATGATCCGGACTGGCACCACTTATTGTAGTGAATTTGACAAGAAACGACAAGAGATCCGAGACTTGAAGAGACAACTTGAAAATTATGAGTTAAGAAAGTCTCAGGTAGTCTTGGTTCCATTATCTCCATCACAAGGCTTCTCCATGCTCGGCAATCCCAAACCAACTCAGAGCCGAACAGATTGTTGACTACAGCATGCCAGACTCAGACTTTTGGATGAATTAGGCTATGAAACATCCATACGTTCCTCCGACTACAAATAAGAAGCATTCACGCTCAACTGCCCAGACTAAAGCCTTCCGACCAGAAAGTTCCAGACATTCCTGCAAAGACAAGGTGAAGGCACCTGTCCAATCAGATGAAGTCCAGCATCAATCTCCAAGGAAAGAAGACTTCAAAGCTTCGGTCCAACAAGGACCAGTTCCAGCTAGGCAACCTGATCTGGTCATTCCAACGAGTTGCACAAGACAACCTGATCCGGTCATTCCAATGAGTTGCACGAGACAACCTGATCCAATCACTTTGACAAATTTTGCAAGGTAACCTGATTCAATTATTCCGGCAAGATCCACAAGACAGACTTATACAGCCTTGCCAGATCTTCCTCCACAGCTCACGGTGTCCTTCCAACCAGATAAAGTTCTTAAAACCTCCATGGAAGACCATGAACCTGATGAAACTTCAACACCATCAGAAGATTCAAATGAAGATCCAGTGTCTGATGAAGTTTCAATAGCCTCCGAAGACTCAAATGAAGATCTAGTGTCTGATGGCTTTTCAATTGACTCCAATGACAAATCCATGTCTGAAACATCCTCGGAAAACTTTACTGAGTTTACTATGAAAGAAGAAAAGTCGTGGAAAATTTCTTCCATGGAAAGAAGAAGCTCGAGAAGATCTGCAACAGAAACTATAAGATTGGCTGCCGTAAGTCAAAAATATGCAACTGCAGGGGCAAGGTGACAAAGAGCAGACCTTCGAAGCAGAAGAAATACAAATCAAAGAAGAGTCTGAAATATTTCAGATGGAAGGCATCACTCAAACGAAAATCAGACAGATGCTACTTCTGCAAAAAGAAAGGCCACTTCGCCAGAAATTGCCCAACCAAGAAGGCCAAAGCTTTGAAGCTTGTATCACAACTAATGGTGGACCATCCATAATCTGATGTTGAATCAATGTTCTCAGAGCAAAGCCGTCTCGACCAGGATACTACCTTTGCCATTGAAATTACAGATTCTGAATTTGAAACTTTTGAAAATGATTCTGAGAAAGAATCATGCTTACCAGTCTTTAATCTTATTGAAGCTTCAGATGTCAATTCTTTAATTGATATTTGTCCTCCACATGTGCAGGTCTCCTTGTTGACTTCTAAGTATGCTAAACCAGTTATGGCAATCGAATTCTTAGACACAGGAGCCATGAAGACAATGATGAATCCTGAAATTCTGCCACTAGAATTTTGGACTCATACCAACGCCCAGTTCCAGGTAGCAAGTTGAGAAATCTTCCAGGGCAGTCTCATTTGAAAACATCCAGTTGGAATAAAGTGTTTCCCTGATTGCATAATTTGGATTAAAGTCCTCTGTAACAAACTTCACGGTAAAGATATTCTGATCGGATGGGATGTTTACGCGAAAGCTGAAAGACTCCGAGTCCTTCTTCGCGGCATCCGATGCAAACATCACTTCCAACCTTTTACTCATGTTACTAATATGTTTGCTATTTCTGATACTACTGTCAAATTTTTATCAATAGCTAACATATTACGAAATTTTTGTGTAGATTCTCATGCCGACTTTAAGCATAAAAGTCCGCTTTGGAAAAATGAAAAGTTCTTTGTTAAGCTTCCTTTTAAGCTTAATGAGGTTATCAATCCAACCAAAGCAACTCATCCAGGCATGACTCCAGATGACCTAAGACTTGCTCAAGAAGAATGTGCGCAACTGCTACAACAAGGTTCAATCGAGCCAACTGATTCTAGTTTGGCTTGTCAAGCCTTTTATGTCAACAAACGAAGCGAGCAAGTTAGAGGTAAGAAAAGGTAAGTCATTGACTATAAACCTTTAAACTAATTTTTAAAAGATGACAAGTTTCCGCTCCCATGGATTCAAAATCTTTTTACTCATTTAGCGGGAGCAAACTTCTTTTCAAAGTTTGATTTGAAAGCTGGTTTTTGGCAATTAGGAATTGCACCTAAAGAGCGTTATAAAACTGCTTTTTGCATTCCTAATGCTCAATATCAATGGAAGGCGATGCCATTTGGGCTGAAGGTAGCTCCTTCGATTTTTTGAAAGGTAATGATAAAAATTTTTTGGCCCATCCTTCACAATGCTTTGATATACATTGATGATATCCTTCTCTTTTCAAAAGATGATGAAGTACATTTGTCACTGTTAAAAGTATCATGATCTCTGAAAAGAAAGCTTCATTGGCCTCCATGAGATTGAATACCTCGGTATGAAAATCTCTGACGAAAAATCTAGCCAGGTCCTCGCCAAGTTGAAACCCTTCCTTCTTTTCCAAATGAGAACCTGTCTGTAAAAGAGATCCATCAATTCCTTGACATCATTAAATGTATCAAAGTCCTCCTTCCTGACTCTTCGAAATACATCAGCCTAGTGTCACAACTTTGGAAGAAAAAATTGCCACCTTGGACTCCTGAGCACACCAAAGCCGTCCAAACCCTTAAACATATGTGTCAACAACTCCTTCTAGGTTACAGTCTGCCCACAGGTCCCAGAATCGAAGATTTGGATACAGCTGATGAATTTTCCATGAAGTTAAATGCCTTTTCTTATCCAGAAATGCCAACAGAACCTCGTATCCTAACCAACCTTTCATCTGAACCAAAAAATAAGCCTTTGTTTAATCCTTTCTTTGACAACCTACCAAAGCCTATACCCGTCATGTATACCCGTCATGTTCACAATATTAGAATTCTATCCACCTGAACTAGTCGATTGTGACACAGTCGACCAGCTCAAAGAATATGCCAGGAAAACCGTGTTCAAGCACCAAGCCTTAACCTGCCAAGAACAATTCCACTTCCGAGATGTGTCCTTTGACCCAGACCAACCTTTCAGCAACATTGCAATCTTTAATCGTTCACAGTCTATTTTTGAAGACAGGTTTAGATATCTGTGGACTCTTGCAATCCTATATTACTATCCTATAGAAATTGAGATTCACAGTTTTGAAATGTTTTTTGCTAATATTGATCACTTTGGCGACACATTGCTGTGGCGATATCTCACGCTCTTTCAAACAACTCAGGATTGGTACGATGATTGCTACCAAGACCTCTCAGGCAATCCAACAAAGATATATCAAGTGTAAATTGTGCACTTAGATTATCTTATGTCAAGGCACACAGAATTTCAAAGGATTTATTACAAGCCTATACCTTCTCCGCGGATCAACAAATGGACCTTATCCAAGGAATCATTATCTCAACCGTTTATGAGTATAGCTCGTGATGAGCTTTTTGAGCACTTGAAGTCTGAAAATGTCCTCCAACAGCCACCAAGTGTGAACTATACAGACATCTTTGAACAAGATAGCCAACCCAAAGAAGACTTTATTTGGGATAGGTATCCTTCACACTGAAAAATCCACATTCCAGAGGATTATCAATGGTGTCAATTGTTCCAGAATCAAACAAGTCAGCCGTGTACCTTTGCAACTTCAGCCTCAAGGAATCCTAGAACTATTTAGCATTCTCAGTGTCACATGTCACTAAGAACAGTTCAAGATCAGCCATCAAGAATATGTCAGATAAAAAGAAAAGCTCAACAGCCCCATGCAAAGGGTTTCGGCCAGAAGAAGGTTCCATCTTGCATCTGAATTTTCTGCAATAAACTGGTTCACATGAAGTAGAAATTTTGGATTCTTGGTCACTCCTTTCAGCCAAAAATCACATGAGTTTGTACTATGTTCATCTCAGTTATTCTCAGTTGCAGTTTCGACCAAGATAGAAATATTCTGTCATCAGAATTTTCTATCAAGGAATCCTTACTGTTTTCGTCTAGCCTTAGTCTTTCTTTCAAGCATCAATAAAATTGGCCAGGGAAGCAAACATGTCAAGACGAAAATTTTTCTGCCAAGAGAATTTTCTACTATTGAAGTGTTTTGTTTCCTTCAGCCTTTGTTCTAGAATTGTAGCTATGTTTTCTCCATGTTGCATCCAGCTTTCAGAGGAATAAAATGCTGCCTCTCATGCAAGAAACAACCAGCCCGACAAGGATGTCCAGCCATGCCTTCTCAAACAGTATGAGCGGAATATTCTCATCAGGTTTTGTCTTTTGAGAACAACCACATGTTCCAGCCTTCACGCAATAGAATGAAGCTATCCGCCATGATGGATTTGCACAGCCACGTCTTCACTATGAACAACAATATCTTCTGCTTGAAGCTTTGTCATTGCAGTTTGTTTTGTTCGTTTTTCTAGGTATCATTCAAGAATAAAGTTGAAGCCACTCAGCCATGCAATACTCGGCCTCTTCAGCCATGTTGCGAGCCTTGGTTTCACAATTTGTTTGTCTCTTTTGTATCGTTGTCATACGTGTCTTAGTAGGGTTTTGTCCCTTTGTGTTAAGTGTTATTTTTATTTATACGTGTTGTAAGTTTTATTTCTGTGTTGTAATTGTCTAAGTAACGGGATCTGTCCTAAGGTATCTTGTAAGTCGGCCATTACAGTCTATAAAATGGCAAGACTAGTCATCTCTGAGAACAAGTTGGTTTGGAGAAAAAATCGAGTCTACAGTTTCAGGTTTCAAAGTTTTTCTTTGTAGAGTGTCTACTAAAGTCTTGTATAGTGTCTACTGTAAATATTTGCCGAGCAATAATATGATGAGTGTTTTCCTTTCAATGAAGTTCTAAGCCTTTCATTTCTCTCTCCCGAAATCTTTTTGAATTCCCAAAAGAGTCTATGAACCCTGACAGTAATCCCCGGTTATAGGTGATTCTATAACAACCATAAGTGAGAGCAAGTACCATCCACTCAAGGGATGATTTTGTTAATGCGTATGAAAGGAATCCGGATGGGACATTCCCACCTCTAAACGATGAACCTGGGCCATCTGGAAATATTCGCATCGATGATGTTCATGACGATGATGATTAGGAAGAAGAACATATCCGCAGTGTTGATGATGACGTCCCCGGCAACTTCGATGATGGGGTCAAACACTTAGTTCCTTTTAAGCAATTTATATTGGACCCTTCTACTCAATTCACAAACATGGACTGGGGTGATGATGAAGAGGTGCAGTATTTCGAAGATGAAAGCATTCCACTTGTGGGTTCGATAAGGAAGGATGTCATTTTTAACAGTATGGATGAATTGACGGTAGCAATCTGTCAATATTCATTTGAGAATAGGTTTGCTATCATGTGGAACGTTCGAATAAGGTAGGATTCGAGGCACGATGTAGGAATCAAAAAAATTGCACCTTCATGATCCATGGACAGTGTAGAGTTGGATGCCAGATCTGGGTGATTCACAAGTTTTTCTCAACTCATACTAGCATTCAGACTGTACAGCAAAGCTAAAATAGGGATGCAAGTGCATCAACAATTGGTCAATTGTAAGCTAGGAAAATCAAAATGTGATTCAAGACACACGGGAAAATTATGTTATGAAGTTAGGATACACCAAATCTTAAAGATCTTTACAGCTTGCAAAGGACATAGCTTATGGAACTCTAGAGGACTCATTTAGACAGCTTCCATCGTACTTCTACCTCTTGGAGCGTACAATACCAGGCACAGTGACCAATATAGCATTGCTAGAGAAGTATTTTCAAAGGTCATTTTGTGCACTTGGTGCTTCGATCTAGGGTTTCAAGTACATGAGACCCTTTATTATCATAGATGTAACACATTTAAAAGGTGCATACAAGGGCAAAATTTATGCAGCTGTTTGTGCGATGGAAATGGACGAACCTTTCCCCTTGCATTTGGATCTAGTGAAGACGAGGGCAATGATTCATGGGAGTGGTTCTTAAGAAGACAAAGAAATGCATACGGATCATGGGATAATCTGGTAATTGTGTTTGTTCGAGACAAAGGCATACTCCACATAGTGAGAAAAGTGTATCCTGAGGTTCTACATGCTTTTTGTTTCCTCGTGTTGCATTGTTTTTCAGTGCTGCATATGCCTATGATAAGCAGAAATGCGATTACTACTTTGGGGACATTCAACATATACACCCTAGAGTTCATCGATGGTTGGATGTTGAGGTAAGGTAATCGGGTTGGGCACGTGCTTACTGTTCAATTAATCGATACAACCAAATGACAAGTAATCTTGTGGAATCCTTCAATGAAACAGTCAAGAAAGGTCGAAAGTTGCCTATTAGATCTGCTCACTAGTTTTATAGGGGTATATGTCAGAGTTGGTTCAATAAATGCAGAGAAGCAACCACTACAATGCCTAATATTATTACCAAACGTGCTGTGGAATGAATTGAGAAGGAAGCTCTGAAGGTTGACCAAGAAAGGTTGCATACTACATTCATTCGAGTTAGGGAGTAGTATGTCGTCGGTAATCCTCCACAAGAAGCAAATGTTGTTGTGGATATCATTCAGAGGATTTGTGGATGTCAGAGATTGGAACTAGAAGGAATACCATGTAAACATGCGATTACTATAGCTAGGTATTGGAAAAACCTTAGTATAATTTAAATCGACACTCCAAAAGGTCGAACCGAGCTTCCACAAGGTAAGAGATCGTTCTTACCTTCTAAAAGGTATGCGTGACCTTTAGGACCGTCTTTTTTATACTCTTAGTATTATTTAGAAAATAAATTTAAAATCTTAATCCCAGTTTATTTTATCATCTTTAAATTTTTTTATAGGGAAATTGTGGTTCACTACTATGCTCTATGTAGTGAAAAATTCATTTGACACAGAAATATTGAGGATGGAGAATGCACCTTTGATATAGCCTATTCCGTTGAGGTCGAGTTTGAATAGAATTGCAGGTTTGGAAGATATGGTTGTAAATGCCTCGTTTGATAGAAGGGAGGTAGGAAGATCACAAGAAGGTTGGTTCCTTTCACAAAGTGAACAACACCAAAGGAAGAAAGCTTGCAAAATATGTAAAAGAAAAGGATACAATTGTCTATCTTGTCTGAACACAGTTAATATAGAAGCCACACCACCCTGAAGTAGTGGTTACAATATCAAATGATGGAACTCAAGAACTGCACATATCTAATCCAGTATCTATCCAACAATCTCAAGTTTTTGGAGAAACGTCAGAGGCGACAAATGAAGCGGGAGAGTTTGTTAATGTTAATGTAAGTGTTTTCAGTGAGAGTGTGGACTTTTTTGAAGGTGATGTTGGTGTTGAGATGATCTATAACTTGTAATTATTTTCATTTTCTTTTTAATTACATACATTGTGTGTAAAATATTGACATAATATAAATAAAACATCTACATAATTCATTTTCATTTGTATAATTTACATTGTGTGTAAAATATTTACATAATATAAATAAAACATCTACATAATTCATTTTCATTTATATAATTTACATTGTGTGCAAAATATTTACATAATATAAATAAAAAAAATCTCTGGGACTAAAAACTACAGCATGTTACTCCATGAAAGTGTGATCCAACCCATCTCATATTTGATGCGCTATGGTGCATCTGAAACACCATCCAATAAGAAGATGCCCTCTTAGCAGTTGCGTTATGTAATGTGTAACGTAGGCCGCACAGCTAGTTGAATCAGGCTAACTAGGGAGGGATTTAATGCCAATAAAAGAATAGTTGAACCTAGCAAGTGGGGCTGCATTAACTCCCATCATGGAATAATAGTTGGCCAGTACTAGAAGGTGTGATAACATCCTACAGACCGGCTCCATCATCTCATTCTTGTGCGCCCTGACAACTGTATCTAGAGATGACTTCGGATCATTTAAAATTATCTTCACCCCCTTTGGTGAGATCCGTAGCTATACCTAGTGATTTTGTTGGCAACATGGCATCAGGACATACAAATACATCGCAAATATTAAATTAATTAATAGAAAATATAATTTAAAATAAAACCTTAAACTATAACTATATTTGTTACCTCCTCGACCTCCCACCATGTGACCACATTTTCTTCTCCAACTCCCCTACCCAACCAATAGAACCATTATCTAACTTATACATCTCAAGGTTCTCGGCAGTAGAGGTAGAAAGGAAAGTGCTTTATAGCATAGTCTGCAATTTGAGTTAGTTAAAATCGATATTTTATATGAAGTATTGAGGTAAAACATTTGATAAAAATAAATTTTATACTTACATTGAGGTAAGACGGGGTAATGACGAATAGGTGTGCCGTAAGGTATTCCTCCGATTGCCTTTTAGCTACTAGTCGGAGCCCTTGGATGAACTGAGCGACATGAGAGTCCTCTAGGTCCTGAGTGCAATCCTGAACTTTCTTCAGAAAGTTCCCGTCAAAGGAGTGGAGGGGGGGGGGGGGGGGGGGGGGGGGGGGGGGGGGGGGGGGGGGGGGGGGGGGGGGGG
>JAOXNR010015132.1:0-63173 GCA_028571225.1 Parsonsia alboflavescens
AGATTGGTGCCCTTGGATCAGACCCAAGTGACAACTCTAGTGCAGGGAACCATGGGTTATCTTGACCCGGAATACTTACAATCGAGTCGATTAACTGAGAAGAGCGATGTTTATAGTTTTGGTGTCGTACTTGCAGAGCTTATGACTGGGAGAAAACCTCTTTGTAATTCTACGGTAGAAGAGGAAAGAAATTTGGCTACGTATTTTATCGTATCCGTGAAAGAAAACCGTTTGTCTCAAATTTTGGATCCCCGGATTCTGAGAGAAGGGACGTTGGAGTATCTTCAGGGATTTGCTGACCTTGTAATCAGATGCCTGAAGTTGGTCGGTAAAGAAAGGCCAACCATGAAAGAAGTGGCCATGGAGCTGGAAAGGCTCCGGAAATTAGTAGAACAATATCGTAATAATTGGGCTGAAGAAAAAAACGTGGGTCTATTGAGTGAGCACTCGGATCTTTATTCTGTTTCTATAAATCCTGAGAGATCTGATCTTTACAGAGTGTCGATGGAGATTGAAAGTGGAAATACTTTCAACGACAGTCACATGATGACAAAGCCAATGCCCCGCTAGTTCAGAATTGTTAATTACTTGTTCACTAAGGAAGAACTTAAGGAACGGTGAAGATTCCAATATGTTTAATTCTTGTGTTCCGTACACTTTTTTCCATATGCTTTCTTCGTAACAAGTCGTCGTATACCAAAGTATACAAAATGTTCATGTATGATAAATACAAGATCAGTATTTAGTTAAGCCACAACGATAGTAAATACTTTCCTCATGTACGTTCTTTGGCTTCTTTTCTTTATCATGATTTGGGCTATTTCTTTTTACAGTTAAATTTACCCCCATCCTTAGCGTTATGCTCTTGCCTGCATTCACAGCCTTTAAAACAACCATTATTTTTTTTTATAATTAGCATTTACTTCAGAAAATGCTTTTGAACTTGTACGTCTAAGATCATGATTCTTTGGATTGAAGGGAAAAGTCCCTTACGGGCGAAACCCCTCCCACTAGTCACGACAAGGCCCCTCGTGCCAGCGGAATGTAAATCAGGGATGTGCATGAACTGGCAGAGGACTGACGGAGAGGACGCTACTGGGGGCAATGGCCGTTTGGAGTGAACCAACCGTTGAGAGCCTTCGTTTTACACCCGATGGGTTTCGAACTCCCGCCTGTCATTGGAGTTAACCAAACGTCACGTCAATCTTACCAGCTCGCCTATGCCCCTGGGGGCTCTAAGATCATGATTCTTGAGTAACAATTCATTGGTTTGTTCAACTGTTAGGAGAACATAAATCAATTTTTGAATATGTGGCAAATTGATGTTATCGGTATTGTTGCTGCAAATCAATATTAGAAGCATGAAAAATGACAAAGTTTTCTCTTATAAGTCAACATCAGTGACTTTAACACCACATAACTCAAGTCGAGAAATAATATCAAACAAAACTGAGTTATAATCCGACACTAATTTAAAATTTTGCAACCTTAGATGTTGTCAGTCATATTGTGCTTGAGGGGGAATTATCATCTTGGTAAGGTCATACCTTTCTTTCAACCCCATCCACAAAATCTCAAGGTCTTGGATGGATAAATATTAAGTCTTCAAGCTCTCATACAAATGACGACGTGTGGAGATCAAAGCATTTGTCTTGTTTTTATCATTTGTATCTCCATCCTCCAAAATGGCATTGTTGAGACCTTCTCCTTGAAGATGCATCTCCATGTCAAGGCACTAGGACAAATAATTAGTCTCACTCACTTCAAGGATATGAAACTTTGGTTTCTCGAAATTTGCCATAATTCTACAAAATTAAATTCTCGAATTATTGGTAATATTCCAATAATTTCCAAAATACTTACCACCACTTCAGGGGAGGGCAATATAATTCTAGTTCGTAAAAATTTTCTTGGGGCCAAGAAAATCAAAACTAAGAAAGATCAAAGTTTATAGAAAAATAGTTAATTTTTTTTGTACCTTTCTACTTCAACAAAAACAGACCTTCTTGAATTGGTAGAACCTTATGCTAATAATGTGTTATGAAATAGTATAAAAATTATAAAGAATAAAATATGCAAAACAAAATAGAGAGGAAAGTTGGAGAGTAAGAATTTTCTTTCAATTTCATTCAACCCTTCTTCTTTCACCCATGCTACTATTTATAGGATACCTACCCTTAAATTCACTTGAAGGTTACAAGAATAAATATAGGTAGGTTTTCATGAGTTATAGGGTAACTTATGGGGTAGTGGGAGTTTTAGGAGTTTATGAGAGTTAATGGGTAAAATATGGAGAGACATCCATATATTCATAACACTCCCCCTTGGATGTCCATCTTTAAAGAAATGCCTCATTAAAACCTTACTAGGAAAAACCCGTAGGATAAAAACCTAGTAAAGGAACAAAACGGTACATTTGTTATTCTGCCTCGTTAAAAACCTTAAGTTGGAAAATCCAGTGGGAAAAACCGAACTAAAGGGAAAAAGAGTAGTGTAAAACTCTCATCACTTATCTCCTTGCCAATTCTGGGACATATCAGATCTCATGTTTGTTAAAAACTTTATACTGGCAAAACCCATTGGGTAAAAAAATAGATCATAAAAAAAAAAATACAAACAAAGACTATAATGTCTTCCCCTCAATCAAATCTTATTGACCTTTTAAGAACAAACTAATCTTGTGTCTTGTGAACTCGTAGCATACCAATGTCATATACCAATTTTTCAAATGTTGACGTTGGCAATGATTTGATAAAAAGATCTACAAAATTATTTGTAGATTGAATTTGTTTAATGTCAACTTGCCTACTCTCCTGGACTTCATGAGTATTGAAAAATTTCAGCGAGGTATGCTTGGACCTATCGCCTTTAATATATAATCCCCGAACTTGTGCAATACAAGTCGCATTATCCTCATAAATTACAGTGGGAGAATTTGTAATCGGTTTCAAACCAGAACAATTGTGAATATGCTCTATAACGGATCTTAACCAAACACACTCTCTTCTAACTTCATATAAAGTAATAATCTCATAGTGATTGGAAGATGTTGCCATTAGCGTTTGCTTGTTAGAACGCCAAGAAATTGTAGTACCGTAAAAGCAAAATAAATAATTGGTTTGAGAAGAGCCTTATGCAGATTAGATTTATATCCAACATAAGCATATTGGACTAAACAAGAGTTCGTCAAGTACCTGGAATAATATAATCTCAAATCTATGGTTCCTTGGAGATAACGGAAGATATGTTTAATCCCATTCCAATGTCTCCAAGTTGGCTTAGAACTAAAACGAGAAAATAAATTTACCGCAAAAGCAATATTAGGTCTCATACATTGTGCCAAGTACATTAAAGCTCCAATTGCATTGAGATATGATACTTCAAGACCAAGTATCTCTTCATTAGGATCTTTAGGACGAAATAGGTCCTTTTCATGATCAAGAGACCTTACAACCATAGGAGTACTCAACGGATGCGTTTTGTCCATATTGAAACGTTTAAGTATTTTTTCAATATATGCACTATAATGGACAATTATTCCATTAGTTTTATGCTCAAGCTCTAGACCAAGGCATAATTTGGTTTTACCTAAATCTTTAACTTCAAATTCTTTTTTTAAATACTCAACAGCTTTGGATAACTTTTCAGGAGCAAAAAATTAAATTCATATCATCGACATAAGCTGCTATAATAGAAAATCCAAATTCAAATTTCTTAATGAACACTTATGGGCAGATAGGATCATTTTGCCTACCCTTCCTTAATTAGATACTCACTTAAGCATCGATACCATGTGTGCCCGGATTGCTTTAAACCATATAGAGATCTTCGAAACTTTATTGAGAATAAGTTGCAGGAAGTGCATGCTTTAGGCATTTTTAAATCCATCAGAAATTTTCATATACATATCAAAGTCCACTGAACCATATAGATATGTTGTCACAAAGTCCATAAAATGTATTTCTAATTTTTCAGAAACAATTGGGTTAATTAGAGAATGAAAAGTAATCACATCCATCACAGGGGAATATGTCTCGTCATAATCTTTTCCTGGCCTTTGAGAAAAACCTTGGGTAACAAAGTGAGCTTTATATCTCACCACCTCGTTTTTCTCATTTCGTTTTTGGACAAATACCCATTTGTATCCAACAGGCTTTACATTGTCGAGGGTTCGAGCTACATGGCTGGAAATATCTCGTTTAGCTAAAGAACCTAATTCAACTTGGATGGCTTCTTTCCATTTAGGCTAATCTTGTCAGTGACGACATTTAGTAATAAACTGTGGTTCATGCTCGCTCTTCATTATTTTATGAGCAATTGAGAATGCAGAAACATCATTGACGATGATTTCATTTCGATCCCACATCTCATTCAATATGTAATAGAATTCTCAGTATTCTCGGGATTGGTGATCTCTTCATGGGTTCTTGCCTCTTTAGAGGCAATGGGCTCTTCTGGAGCAATCATAATATCTAGCTCTTTTGGAGCAAAATCTTGATTTTTCTCCTTTCTCTTTCAAGGAACAATGGCTTTGGATCCTATCGGTCTACCATGTTTCAAACATGGGACATTTTGATAAATTACAGTCTGTTCTTCAGAAACAATTATCCGAGTTGAAGCATTCGCAGTGAGACTTTGTGACGTTCGCAACATCATTAAATGCATCAGGAAGCCTATTTGCAATAACTCGTATAAGGATTATACGTCGTACCTCGTTTTCACATTAAGAAGTTCTTAGGTCCAAATGAGATAGATTTTTCTCATTCTAGGAGAATATCTCAACTGGTGCTTGTTTCTTATCCATAGAAGTCTTAATTATCGATGGAAATACATTCTCATCGAATGATGATCTACAAATCAAGCGACAAACAGATCACCTATTGTATGCTCCAAAAATCTAATAATGGAAGGTGAATCGAACCCAAAATAAATGCCTAAACGATGTTAGGGACCCATTTTACTTCTATTTGGTGGTGCATCAGGCACTTGTACAACTCACCTTTGAGTGCGTAAAAGTGAAACATCTAGTTCATAACCAAGAACCATCTGCAAGGTAGATTGCAAAAAACTAGCAGTGGGGGTGCAATCGAATTAATGTTGTCGCATGCAAAACTGCATAACCCCATGCTGTATCATTGAGTTTTGTTCTCAGGTTCGAGCAATGATTTGGATGCGTTTAATCAAGGATTCTGCTAATCCATTCTGAGTATGAACATGAGGGACCAGATGTTCAACCTCAATTCCAAGTGAGGCACAATACGTATGAAATGCTTTTGATGTAATTCATCGACTTTATCCATCCTAATGCTTTTGATTGGAAAATTATAAAAATGTGCCCGAAGCTTTATAATCTGCTCAAATAATTGTGCAAAGACAACATTGCGAGTAGATATTAGGCAAACATGAGGTCATCTACAAGATGCGTCTACTAATACCATAAAATATTTATGGTCCACTTCATGGATGTATTAGTCCACATATATCACTCTGGATTCTTTGTAAGAATGAAGAGGGGTCAATATCAACCTTTATCATAGAAGGCTTAATAATAAGTTTTCCTTGTGAACAAGAGTCACAAATATAATCTTTGGACAACAAAATCTTTGTATCTTTTAAAGGATGTCCTTTAGTATTCTTGAGAATTCCGATCAATCGATGGATGGGGGAATTACGTGAATGATGAGAGACCGGCTTAACCTAAAGTAAAGGCTCTTCCCTCTCTTGATGGCGAATCTTGATTGACTGATACTAGGAACCAATTCGGAGAAAGAAGAAGCATGCCATGAGATAGGCGGCAGCAAAATTTCCGATAGCGAATTACTTGACTCAATGGATGGAGGGAGAGCCCTCCAACGAAGTTGAGTAAACAATCATCGAGAGGGGTACCACCAAGCGAGATCGAGACTAGACAATTAAACTGCTGGGAAATAAAAGCCTGGAACCGCAAGTAAAGTCCTTCAGTCAGTCCATCCATTTCCGACTATCGATCTCACTCCAGTTGAGTCCAATCCAAAAAATCACTTTCATTAGGTGCTGGCTAATCATCTCAATCTCTTGGGTCTGTGACAAGCACCGGTTTGGTACTGAATCAGCGACTTCCCATCCCCTGCTTCTAAGCATCCTGGATGACCAAAGCGATCATGCCAGAGCAAAAAGTTCTCATTATTTACTAGTCTCTAGGACATGGTAAAGTAGTTTTCATCTGTTTTAATCATGACATAATACAATCCTATAGTTGAAGCTTCTAGCTTCTCATGGATGGTCTTCTGGCCCATCTTTGAATATGGTAGCCATTATGAAGTACATCTTTGAAACTAAGTGGATTTTGCTTTGATCCACTACTAAGGAATGCACCCTCGATATGTAAAATGGTATCATCTGGTTAACACAATGGTAGCATTTCCAATTCTATCAATAATTTTAACACGACTCGATATTGTATCGACATATGCCTTATGCAATGTCATGCTTGAGAAAAATTTATTATGACGAAATTTAGTGTGTTGTTACGCTATAAAGTAAACATACACAATCTTTTTTCTCAATAGTTCTCATTTGCACTTCCATTTGACAACTTCAAGTGTTAAGAATCACAAAGATTCATATTAGTATTCAAAAACAAAGATACGGGTTATTTGTCATTCTGCGGGTTGTTGCCTTACCAAATGTATTGGTTGTTGTTCTTCAGTCACTGGTTGTTTGTCTTTATATCAAACCCTTCACGAGTTGTTTAGATGTGAAAAGGGTAACTAGGTAATTTCACACCCAAAAGTGACTATATTTTGAAAGTTTCTAAGAGATGATCATTTTTTAAAATGAGGTAACAAAAGTGACATATAGTGCAATTTCCACTATATTAGTTATTAACTAAGTTTATATTATACTGTTGGGTAACTAAATTTTCAAATCAGTATTTAGAGAGTTTAAAAAACACCATTGATAGATGCATGTAAATAATAATATGAAAACTTACCATCAACAGCCAAGGGTTGCCGTAGAAGTGTCTCTTCAAGGAGTTCTCCAAGATGGCCTATCGATAGGAGTGCACGTTCATACTCCACCCAGGCGTTCCTCATAGGAACGGCACTTTCATACTCCACCCAAGCGTTCCTCATAGGAACGACTCTACAGTCTCCAAATTGTCTAACATCCTCCATACATAAAAAGGGATGACTGCAGTCGGCTCTCAGGTGAGTATCCAGTGACCTGTGATGATGCTATATGCCAATCTGAGGGCATCATCAACTGACAACTATCCCACGACCATGGCCTACTACCTCTGCAAGACCACATCCGGAGTAACTGGATTTATCCCAATCAATCAAACCATGGCAAAATCCTCCGTCTGTGGCCTCTCAATAATACTCCGGTCTACTATCCCATAATGCAAATTGGTGAGGAGAGCATACTCTTGGAGGCCAAGTCGGTGTAACTGGCCCCCAATGAAGAACCACATCTCGTCAGGTCGGGCAGGCTCCAAAATGACCTCTCATCTCAAGATATGCCAGGCAGCCCCAGCATAATACGCTCCACGGTAAGGGGGAAGATCCACCATGTATCTAAAGGGGCCTGTCCTAAAATGCTCTAGTGCCCCATGGAGCCATAACAGGTCCACAGTATATGTAACAGTCATGTACTTCGCATGTACGCTAAGCGTGCTACCTTGAGGCACAACGGGATCGTGTCAGAGCTGAAAAGTATAATGGATGGGGTCCATATCCCTATAGTAACGGAACAAAGGAAATAGTTGATTAAAAATTATAGTATAGTTAAACTCGCATTTTTCAAGATACAATTAAAAAATTCTATAAATTTGTGGGATGTAGCACAATAAGTATGTCTCTCAAACCACGAAGACTGTCGCGGCTCCATGTTTCCTTTGTGCACGTGCACAAATGGATCCATCAGTGCTTTGAGTTCCTCTACTGCATCATCAGTATTCTTACAGATGAAGCTTGTCAAAGATGCCCATCTTTATTTTGCAATACTGCTTTTCCTTTCAGCATTAGAAGTGCAAGTCTTGAGAGAGATGCTCTCAGCAAATTTCGAATTTACTAAGCAGGAAGTATTGTTTAGCTCATCCAAGTTGTTCTGGAGAGGACTGCCAGATAGGATTATCTATCGGTCTGTCTCAACTTTTTGTCAAAGCCTTCCACAATTGGTTGTTTTGATTCTTTGGTGTGTGACATTCATCAAGTATCAAAATGTCAGGCATCTCAAGAAGAATTTTTCTGAACTTCTCTACCTGCTGCCCCTTCTTACTTTCCTCCTGACATTCATGAAAGAGCTTCCAACTTATCAATATAACTTCAACCAACTTAAATTCTTTTTGTTGAAATGAGGAAAATTACCTTATTAGATCTGGTATTGTCAAAAACTCATTGATTCTAGTAACTTCTCCCACAAAATCCATAGAACTCATTTTTCAGTTCAATAATCAAGTCCCTCGATCTACGGAAGAAAGGCACAGTGATTTGAAAATGAGTTCTATGGATTTTGAATGGTAGGACCAGCTAGTTTGACATTTTCCCTTGACATATATATGAGTTTTGGCTGGAAAATGTTGTCTGCCTATAATATATATGAATATAATTACAATTTTTTAATATTTAATTTTTAACAATTTAAATTTAAAAAGAGCAGATATGGTTAATATAGGTTCTCCTGGACTTTTTGTGATTGGGAATGGGAAGGAAAGGGGGGAAGAAAAGAAAAGCAATGAGGACATGACTTCATTTTGTTGTGCAGCTACTTGGTCCCTTAATTCTTTCATGCAGCCATGGGGATATGACTGAAAGGTTTATCCTTCCCACGGTTTTCTCGTGTGGTGGTGAAAAACGGAAAGAGACCATTCAGTCAACATCAACGTCATCTCCATTTCTCCATTATCACATGGAGGGGTATTGACGCAGCCCTGTTCTACATCAGGTATCTTCTTAATTTCTATAAATTAATTTTTCTTTCCACTTAAAACTTTTTTTTTTCCCTTCTTTTACAAGTTTTTATATATATAAATGTTTTCACAAAATTTATAGGTTTTTATGGTTAAGAGGACTTCATTTTGTTGTGCTGCTATTTGGTCCCTTACATTGAATTGTTCGCTTCATTTTGTTGTACATCTGACTGACCAGGTCTGTTGACTGACGTAACACGAACCATCCGGGAAAATGGCCTCAATGTGACTGCTCAGATATCTACAAACCGGGAGGCTGCTCTTAAACGTAACTGATGCTGCTGGAAATCATTGAAGATGTAATGAATAAAATTGGATTGATACTCTTCATATTTATAGATTCTTTGGTGGTATATATAGGCCTCAATCTCAGCTTAATATTCCTTTTAGGCTTCTACCTTAGATAGTTCTGATAATTAACCTTATATAGGCCAAACTAGGTGGGAAAATAAAAACATACTGATAGAATCTTAGGTTAACAATTAAACCATTAAGTTGTAATTAACAAACTGAATATAGAAATTTAGTATGAAAAATAATTGAACACAAAGATTTAACGAGGTTCACCCCATTGGAATAAATCCAATCTTAGGCTACATCCTCAAGCCAAGGCAAAGCTGCAAAATTTCTTAAGATAAGAACATTACAAGAGTATAGTATAGAACAATAGATTCCCTCTAGTCTATCACTACCCTATTTTAAGTTTTATCTTACCAACTCACAACAAGAATCCCTCTTGTTTATATTATAGCACCTTCTAGAATCCCTCTGAAGATGACAAAACTTCTCCCGAAGCAGAACTCTCCCTGAGAACTGTTGTGACACTCCCGTCACACACTTGTGACACTCCCGTGACACACTTGTGACAGTCTGCAATAGTGAAGTAGATGTACTCCTCCCGAGTTACCTACCATAAATATTCTCCCGAATATTTATAATGAATTTCATCAAGGCTTTCAGCACGTGGTTTGATCATCATCAAACTCTACCACTTAAAGATAGCAATGTAGAAAGATATACAAGATATTCTTATGTAAGATAATCACAATATTAAATATGAGAATATCTAAAATAGATAAATACAACTATAGAATTATCAGTTGAGAAATATTTATCTTAAAGAGACTTAATCCAACTTAACAATTATCCGATTCAAAAACCAAATTTTTATTCAGCACAATTTCTGAAATAATAGCCAACATAATTATCTAACAAACTCCCCCTTTGACATTATTTTGGCAAAACATAGCTCCAAGGTTTTTGAATCAATAAGCTGCATAAACAAAGTTTAAGTACCAGCATCCAAATATCAGTCAAGAAATTACAGCATCCAAATACTAAATAAAAACTCAAAGTTTAAGTACCAGCATCCAAATACTGAATAAAACTCAAGCATCCAAATGTAGCAATATCCCAGGACCATTAGACAAAATGTAGTGATATTAAAAGTAGTAATAATCAACTTAGAGCAGAAAAACAGAGTAGCAAAGTTTCAACAGTCTGCGGCAGAGCACATCAGTCAGCAAAATCAATGTGTCTCCCCCTTTTTGCCAACAAAAATGCCAACCATCAGTCATCGGAGTCAGTAGTGGAGAAATCATCAACTTGACTAGGGATGGCCATATTCAGTGCCTGTTCTAAAGTAGTAACCGCCTGATGAAACGTGATCATAGCTTGTTGAACTTGGAGTAGAGCAGCAGGTAAAGGGGCAAGAGCTTTTTGTAGCTGCACAAGGGCGAGACAATCCAGTGGAGGAGGCAGGCTTAGAAGGAGTAGATGATCTCATATCATTAACTCTCATTCCTTTGAACAACTTTGAAGAAACTTTGATCAGTTTGGAGGGATAAACCGGATCACCATCGGTTGAATCTCGAACATCACGTTGTTTTAAAAGAACTGTGGTGATAAGAACTGGAAAGGGCAAACATCCATAGGACTTATCCCATTGCTGATACCCACAAATAAGATCATATATGTGCTGACCTAAATCAAAATCAGTACGAGTCCCAATAGAATACAGAAGGAGTGCATGTTCAGCAAAAATTGTCGAATAGTGAGTACATAGAAACCAATTTGACTTTGAAATTTTGGGAAGAATAGAGTATTTTGTAGACAAAACAGAGGCTTTAATAGCATTTTCATGAGGCCATTGTTGAATATGACCGCCCGTCAATTCAGAGGCAACAGCATCAAAATTCAAAGTGACAGATTCTTTAATCCCTGAGGATGTAACAGGACTGGTCAAACCCAAGTATTCCCTAATCAGATTGACAGAAAAATCAAACATGTGACCTCGCACATAAACTTTTTGAAACATGGGACTATCGACAGTCTGAATTTCGTACAAGTTTACATAGAAATCCTGAACCAAACCATCAATGTAAAAGGATAATTTCGAAGCAGAGGACATATAACCTTTTAGAGATAAAAAGTCCAATATTCCTGCTTTTTCATGACTTGGAATGTCAATGTTACATTCCCTAATTATTTTTCGGGACACTATCGTATTCCAATGATTAACACAATTGGCATTCAAGAATTTTTTATTGAGAGGTTTGACAGAATTTACCCCTTGTGCCGAGTCAGCAGGAGAAAAGTCTCCTTTAGTTCTTCATCCTTTTGAGCTGATGAGTCAAAATCATCCAACTCCACCTGTTGAGATGACGTGGAGACACGATCGGAAGACCCAAACCTCTGTCAAAGTTTGTATTTCCGAGATCCAGCAATGCCCCGTTTCCGTTTGATTGAGGGTTTATTAGAACCCTTGGGAACAGTTGTTGACGGTTGGGGTACCGAATGGCTAGTGGTTGGGGTTAGACTGGCCAACTGAGGAACGGCGACTGTTGAGGTGGGCTGACTATGTTCAATGGCAATAGTTTTCAGGAGTTCCTGGAGACGTGGATCTTGAAGGTACCTAGATTTATCACCGATTTGAGTCACGACGCGTAGAGTTGGAGTAACTGCCGGAGGTGGTGTGGAGCTAGACGATGAGGGAGAGATTGTGCCGCCACCTTTCTTCTTCACAGCAACATGCTTTACTCGCAGCATGACAAAATCTAAAGTGAAACTCTGCACAACTGAGTGAGTATGGACAGAAGGAACAACCGGTGAGAGAAGTCAAAGAAAGGAAATCTGAAAGACGACTCACAAAGATGGAGATGAACTTTGGGATAAGTGCCAACAATATCTGAGACTTAAAGATAGATTTATTAAAGAATAAAAAGTTTTAATGCAAGCAGATAGAAATACCAATTTTGATATGAAACGAAGACCAGTAGACTTTGAGTATGAATCAAGGTTTTCGGACTGCCATGGACATAATACTAACCAATAGAATTTAAACAGAATATCACCCGGGAAAAACTTTAGAGAGAACAAAATAAATATTTTATTTATAAAAAAAATAAGACAGTCTAATTTAGAAGAGAAGTTCAGCTTTATTATCCTGATAAGATCAAATTTACCACTCATATTAAAGATTTTTTAAACTTAAATTAAGAATATAGAGAGAGAAAATACCTTATCAATGTACCAGAATTTTGGTGAGGGTGTGTGTTCATGATAGAAATCTGCAAGATCCTTCAATTTGAGATAGTTTTCACATATCCACTAATATAGCTTCTTTCACGATTATTTATGCTTGGTTTACTGCATACAGAAGTGGTGGTAACTCTTTTCTCAGAAACTATGTAACTTAAGCTAGACTTACATTCCCTTGTTCCTCCTTGGCATCTAATCTGAGATAGTTTTCACACTTCCACTGAGACAGTGAAGGTAACGATTTTCTCAGAGAAATAAATGATTCTTTGCTGAAATCATGTGACATTCCCTTGTTCCTCCTCGGCATTTTTTTTTTTTTTTTAAGGAACTTGAAGAAATCAATCATGTCTGTGTAAGCGGAACAAAATTCAAGTTTTATGTAAGATATTTTGACACTCTGCCTATATGCAAAATTTAAGAATAATAAACCTTTATAATGATGAAGAAAAAGAAATCGAAACAAGATAATTCTCTTGAACCATTATCCTCCTATAAGGCAACTACACACTTGTTTTATTCATATATCAATAAAACAGACTCCAAAAGCTTTCCTTAATAATTCAAATGTTTTGACATCCAAAGGTTTAGTAAAAATGTCAGCCAGTTGTTTTTCCGTTGATACATGCTCAATGATGACAGTCTTAGTTTCTACCAATTCTCTAATGAAGTGATGTCTTATGTCAATGTGTTTAGTGCGAGTGTGCTGAATAGGATTCTTAGATATATCAATGGCACTCTTATTGTCACAAAACACAGTAAACATATCCTGTATAATACCATAATCTTTTAGCATCTGTTGCATCCACGATAGTTGTGTACAACAACTTCCAGCAGCAATGTATTCAGCATCAACTGTTGATAATGAAATTGAGTTCTGTTTCCTGCTGTACCAACAAACCAGATTGTTTCCTAGATAGAAACATCCTCCCGAAGTGCTCTTACGATCATCCATGTTTCCTACCCAATCCGCATAGCTAAAACCTGCCAAAAACGCTGTAGTGTCAGTTGTATACCAGACGCCATAATTTAATATGGCATTAACATATCGAATGATTCTTTTGACTGCCAACAGGTGTGATTCTTTGGGATTTGCTTGATATATGGCACAGATGCCAACACTGAGACATAGGTCTGGTCTACTTGCTGTAAGATATAACAAGCTCCCAATCATGCTTCAATACAGACTTGAATCCACAGCTATTCCTACATTATCTTTAGATTGTTTTAGATTAGTACAGATAGGTGTTCTAACAGTTTTAGCCTTTTCGAGACCAAATTTCTTAACCAACATTCTTGCATATTTGCTTTGTGAGATGTATATCCTATCTGCAAATTGTTTAACTTGCAACCCCAGAAAATATGTCAATTCGCCAACCATGCTCATTTCAAATTCTTGTGTCATTTGTTCCACAAAGGCATCTGTGTGTTGAACAGATGTTGAACCAAACACAATATCATCAACATAGATTTGAGCAATTAAAATATCATTGGAAAACCATTTTACAAACAAGGTTTTATCAACTCCCCCTCGTTTGTAGCCCTGTTCCAGAAAATACTTTGTTAACCTTTCATACCAAGCTCGAGGGGCTTGTTTTAAACCATATAATGCCTTTTTCAATTGGAACACATGATCTAGAAAATTAGGATCAACAAATCCCTTAGGTTGTTCTACATAAACCTCTTCACTCAGAACACCATTCAGGAATGCACTTTTGACATCCATTTGATACAATTTAAACTGATGCCGACAAGCAATACATATCAATAGTCAGATTGATTCCAACCTAGCCACAGGTGCAAATGTTTCATCAAAATCTATACCTTCTACCTGTGTATATCCCTGAGCAACTAACCTAGCTTTGTTTCTAACAACATTTCCAAACTCATCTGTTTTATTCTTAAAGATCCATTTAGTACCAATATCATTTATATTTTCTGGCCTAGGTATTAGAGACCAAACATCCAATCTGTTGAATTGTTCTAGTTCCTCATGCATGGCATTTATCCAGCAGTCATCTTTCAAAGCTTCATTCACATTTTTAGGTTCTACAGTAGACAAATAGCAGAAAGAGCTAATCATCTCTCTATAGTCAACTTTAGTCTTACCTCTAGTGCTCATTCCCTCCTCCAAATCTCCAATTACTTCTTCCAGTGGATGTGTTTTTTGAATTCTGGAAGGAATTTGTCTTGAAACTCTCTTACTTGTAACTGTTTGTATCTCTTAAGTTTCATAATGTATTGCTCCTGATGAATCTCCTGTGGATTGAGTTGTCCCAAGCGGAATGATGCATTTCTCTGAGTTACTGGGAGGGTCATGTCCTTCTTCTGTTGATTGTTCTTGTTGTCTGGTCATTTGAGCGCCAGATTTTCCTGTTTCTTCATCTTCTACTCTTGATAAAGTCACTGTAGATTCATCAAACACAACATTAGTAGTCTCCATGATTTTTCCAGTACATTGATTAATTACCCTATAAGCTTGACTATTTGTTGAGTATCCAAGAAAAACACCAATATCACTTTTTTTATCAAACTAACCAAGCCTGTCTCTATCATTCAAAATAAAACACTTACTTCCAAAAACATGAAAGTAACAAACATTTGGCTTTCTTCCTTTCCAAATTTCAAAGGACGTCAATTTTGTTCCTGTCCTGAAATAAACACGATTAATGATATAACAAGCAGTATTTATTGCTTCAGCATAAAATTTTGATGGTACTCCTTTAGCACATTACATTACTCTTGCCATTTCTTGTAGAGTCTTGTTTTTTCTTTCTACAACACCATTTTGTTGTGGTGTTTTTGGGGCAGAGAAATTATGTAAAATGCCATGATCATCACAGAAATTAGTAAAAAGAGTATTTTCAAATTCCTTTCCGTGATCACTTCTAATACGAATGATTTTACCATACACATAAGCTTTTTCTGTCATTAATCTCATGGATAATCTTTTGAATGATTCAAAGGAGTTTAATTTTTCTCTAAGAAATTCTACCCAAGTAAACCTTGAAAAATCATTTACATAGACAAACACATACTTATTACCTCCAATACTTTCAACTTGCATAGGACCCATGAGATCCATATGCAATAGTTCAAGTGGACGTGAAGTTGTAATAAAATTGACAACTTTGTGTATTTGATGTTTCTGTTTTCCGAGTTGACAAGATTCACATATGGCACCTGTATTACCACCAAGATCTGGAATTCCTTTGATAGCACTTGTAACAGAAATTTCAGTCAATTGTTTGATGTTTACGTGTCCCAACCTTTCATGCCATAATTTAACATTATCATGACTTGCACTGTTACATAATATAGTTGTATCAGTCGTATAACAGTTCTAGAAGATCTAGTACCATACAGTACACAGTTTTTATTTTCATCATATACATGACATGCATCCTTAGTAAATTTGACAAACAACTCGTCATCACACAACTGACTAATACTGATTAAATTTGCCTTTAGTCCTTATACTAAAAACACATTATGAAGGTGAGGCATTCCTGTTACCGTAAGAGTTCCTTTTCCCAAGATTTTTCCTTATTAACCATCACCAAAGGTAACTTGACCAAGATTACACTCATGATAATCTTTCAAATATTCTTTTTTAACCTGTCATATGACGAGAACAACCACTATCAAAGAACCATAGATCTAAATCGGACACTCTTAAAGACATGAATCTAGCTAAACACTCGTGTCTATTTTTCTTTGCCCAAACTTGCTTAGGCTGGTGATTCCAAACCTGGTGTCAGGTTAATGACTTGTGATACACATTGTTAAACAACATTTCAAAACAGTTTGGTCTAATATGTCCTCTTCGAAAACAATAGTGACAAGTAGGTTTAAGCAATTTTTTCTTACCTTTGGCTGGATTTCTTACCATGTTAGTACCTTGTGAGTGTGACTTTTTCACCTTTGTGTTTTCTGTTTTGTGAGTGCAGTCACCATAGCCTAAACCACGACGATCAAGTGTTTGTCGTTGTTCAGCTAATATTTGATCCAGTTTTTGTGTGCCACTGTTCATCATCCTCACATTTTTCATTGTATTGTTATGCTCCTTTGATAATTCCTGAAATTTTTGTTCCTTTGCTTCACAATCTACAATCAAAACATTGATTTTAGTATTCAATTGTTCTTTCTCTGACATAAGTATCTTTACTATAAGTTCTAGTTCTCTGTTTAGTATGTTCAGTTTAACACACCGTTTTAACAACACTTCATAGGCTTCTAGCATTTCCTCAGGAGTAAGTTCACTGTCACTATCTATGTCAGTTAATTCAGGAAAACATTGTCTTACCTCCGCCTCTTCATCGAGTTCAACATTTGTCATACCTGAATTTTCACATTTTGACAAAACAACCTCACCATGTAGAGCAACAAAATTCACGGTTTGTTCAGTTCTTTCCTCATCTTCATCAGTTTGTTCCCTATCACTCCAAGTAATAACGAACGACTTCTTATGTTTTTTGAGGTAGGTTGCGCATTCAGCCTGAATATGCCCATAGCCATCACATTCCATGCACTGTATTCCTTTGTTAGTTCTAATATTAGAATCAGTATTCTCAGAAAAAGACTTACCTGGGATTTTCTTGTTTCCAGCATTGTTTTAAAATTGACTGGAATTTGGTTTTCCCTTGATTCGTTTGTAGATTTTGATGAAATTTCTTGTGATCGGAGACATTGCTTGCTGAACATCTTTTGAACAATCAATTTCTGAATCACTGGGATCATTGACTTGAAAAGTAATACTTTTGTCCTTCCGACTTGACTTTAAGTTCATCTCAAAGGTTTGTAGCGAGCCGATCAGTTCATCATATTTGATCGTATCAATATCCTTGGCTTCTTCAATTGCAGTTACTCTCTGAGCAAACCGTTCTGGAAGTGATCTCAGAGTTTTGCGTACCAATGTTTCATTGGTCATTTGCTTTCCAAGCGTGAAAGACTTATTAGCTAGATCACTCAATTTTGCATGAAAATCAGTCTCAAATTGTGAACATATCATTTGTAGTTTGGAGCGACGTACAGTGGACGTTCCTTCATCTGCAGTTTGTAAAGTTGTCCACTCCTTCTTAGCTGAAATACATTGAGCAATCAAAAGAAACTGATTAATATCAATTGCGTTAAATATAGCATTAAGAGCTTTTGAATTAAAATTAGCTTCTCTGTCCTCTTCTTCTGTCCAGGTATCATCATCCTTCAACTGATCTTTCTCATCATTGGGGGGAGTCCATCCTTTTCGGATTGATTTCTAGGCCTTTTCATCTTGAGCTTTAATAAATGCAGTCATTCGTGCCTTCCAATATGAATAATTTGATCCATTGAAAAAAGGTGGCCTACTCACAGATCCTCCTTCTTGCAGTCCACTCATCACTGCACAAAAAGATTCTAAACCCAAGATCTTTCACTAATTCGTTAGTGTATGGCTCTGATACCAATTGATAGAAACTTAGGCTAGCAATTAATCAATTAAGTTGTAATTAGCAGGCTGAATATAGAAATTTAGCATGAAAAATAATTGAACACAAAGATTTAACGAGATTCACCCCATTGGAATAAATCCAATCTTAGGCTACGTCCTCAAGCCAAGGCCAAGCTGCAACATTCATTAAGATAAAAAACATTACAAGAGTGTAGTATAGAACAATAGATTCCCCCTAGTCTATCACTACCCTATTCTAAGTTTTATCTTACCAACTCACAACAAGAATCCAAGATGACAAAACTTCTCCCGAAGCCGAACTCCCCCTGAGTTTTGGAACTGTTCCACAAGAACTGTTGTGCCTGCAATAGTGAAGTAGATGTACTCCTCCCGAGTTCTCTACCATAAATATTCTCCTGAATATTTATAATGAATTTCAGCAAGGCTTTCAGCACGTGGTTTGATCATCATCAAACTCTATCACTCAAAGATAGCAATGTAGAAAGATATACAAGATATTCTTCTATAAGATACTCATAGGTCTCGAACCGAGACCTCTGGCAGCGGATACCAAATGGGTTTGCCACTAGGGCAACCCCACTCGGTACATATTATTAGTCTTGCAAAAGATTTGATACATAATTTATGAACCACAGATCTGTATACTTAGATTCTCTTTCTAAATCTGTATATTGAGTTTAGATTTAGATAATAAACCTCTACCGATTGTCCATATATAAATATTTCCCTTCAATTGTTTTTGACCACCCTTGCATATGATTTCCCATGTGAGAGAGGAGGTTTTAGCCTTAAGGAGATGATGGGATCAGGATATTCTATTCTGTCTTCTATCCCAAATAAAATAATATATATTATTCGATTTAGATAAACTATTCCTAGGATTTAATATATCTTTTTATATTTTTATTAATAAAATATATCTACAAAAACATACGTATGTAGGGTTGAAAATTTTACTGTCTCTAGAAAATTCCCTTCCTTCCCTATAGATATCTTTAACTCCATTATAGAGATAGAGATAGAGGACAACCCTCATATGGCGGCTCCACCGCCGGTGGATCAGCCACCGGAGGATGGGCCTAACCCATGGGCAAGGAAGTCTTCCGCAGCACTATTTCAACAACAGCGGCAGCAGCAAACAACATTCCTAGTGAAACAACCACAGGAATACAAGGGTGAACCAGCGTTCTTTTACAACAAAGCAGAGGTAGAATACCTCTCACAGCCTTTCAAACATGCATTGGTGGGCAAATTCTCTCATGGAAAACCATCAATTGAGGTCATCCGCAAAGAATTCCAGACAATCGGGCTGAAGGGTGAGTTTACCATTGGATTAATGGATAATAGGCATATCTTGATCAGGTTACATCTGGAAGAGGACTATTGTCGACTATAGGTCAAAGGTGTTTGGAGTCTGAACGGAATACCGATCAGAATTTTAAAATGGACGCCGAGCTTTCATGTAAAGGCGGAGCCCTTAGTAGTGCCGGTATGGATCAGCTTCCTAGATCTTCCGATTCACTTATATAGGAAGGAGACGCTTCATGCTTTCGCATCGGTTGTCGAGAAGCCACTGAAGATTGATAATCCTACTCCTAACATATCCCGCCCAAGTGTGGCCAGAGTTTGTCTAGAACTAGACTTGCAGCACCAACCACCCAAATGAATTTGGATAGAACAGGCAGAGGAAGGTTTCTGGCAACCAATCCATTCGGAGGACGCCCCACGTTACTGCTCCCATTGTCGGAAGATAGGACATGCTGTTGTGGATTGTAGAATTAAAAACCCAAGCTTGAAAGATCTTGTGGGTGAAGGTCAACAAAACACAGATTTACAGAAGCCTCAGGCGAACAGAGGATTGGAGAAAAATCGCAACCCAGTGGTTTGCAATCTTTCGGTTTTGCGAGTCAAGGATGCTGTTGCCGGGCCTCCAACTTCGTTGCTAAGTAATTATTGTGTCTCCCCAGAAGAATTGAGGCTCACTACATATCCAGCAGTCCAAAAAAGAACAATTTCAGATGATCCTTTAGCAATCTCTCTGGCTGAAGCAAAAATTATCTAGCCTTCTAAATTTGAATTTCAGCCGGTTCAGAACTAGAGCACACCCACGGCCATTGCAGAGCAGTCCAACTCGGCAGTGCAACACTCCGTCTCCAATCCAGCCGAATCACTCCATTCAGCCACAACAAACAAGAAAAGTCTAACCAACTCAGCAAGTGGCGGACATCAAGTTGGCAAGCACCTAGTGGCCGACCAAGAGGAAGAAAAAGAAAAAGAAAAAGCAAAAGCGAAAGGAAAAGAAAAAGAAAAAGAAAAGAAAGCATGTGAGGACCAAACCGGACAAGGAAAATTGCAAGGAAAAGAACATGGACATGATGGAAAAGAAAAAGAAAAAGAAAAAGGCAAAGAAAAAGTAAAAAAGACATGCCATGATGGAAAAGAGGATGGAAACGGACAAGGGATTTTTGCTACTCTGGACGCCGAGACAGAGAGCGACTCTCAAAATCCAGTGGGATTCAATGAAGAAGACAAAGATTCATCGGATGAAGCTGGAAAAAGGATGCCGACCAATTATTGGAGGGACGAACTCAGACGGAAAATTCAAGCTCTTCGGGTGATGCCGAGGGGCAAGCTCCCACAGACCCAGATAGTCATTCTGTCACTGACAGCCATTCTACAGGAAGCCAAAATATTAATCCAATGCGTACAGATACCCACTCCCGATTCGTCGCTGCTCCCCAAGGACTTCATCTGGAAGTTGTCTTACCTGCAGTTGAGGCGCAATCAGCCCCTCCAAATGCTAGGAAGAAGTAAAAGCCTGTTCCACCTTCTACTATAGTCACAAGGTCTCAAGCCCGATGCAATGCATCTTCAAGTCAATCAATATGATGAAGGTACCGATTTGGAATATCAGAGGAATTGGGAACAACGCCTCTATCAATAAATTATGTAATCATATAACAGTCCATAAGCCACTGATGGTAGCCATCTTGGAGCCTATGATTAACTCTAGGCACATTTCCTCTTATGCTTTTAAACTAAAAATGCCTCACTGCCACTCTAACGTTAATGGGAAGATATGGCTGTTCTGGACAGCAGATATTGCAGTGAATGTGATCAGTGATATGAATCAAGTGCTTTCTTGCTGTGTGGAAAATCTCATGGGTTTAGAGTCCCCTTGTGCATTTTCATTTGTATATGCAGCTTGTGATTATCTTATTAGATGGGAATTGTGGTGCACGATGAATGCGATTAGCCTTCAAGTTGCTGGACCATGGTTGATTGGGGGAGATTTTAATGTGGTGAGAAGTCAGGATGAAAGACTAGGCTCAGTACCAGCTTCCCGTCCAATTAGGGAGTTAAAGGATAGTATAGAGTCTTGTGGTTTATTGGATTTGCCGTTCGTCGGAAATCTGTACACATGGTACAGCTCAAGGTTTCCACCTCTCTGGAAGAGATTAGACAGAGTTTGGGTAAATGATACATGGCAGGGTTCTTTTGAAAGCACAGTAGTTCAACACCTTCCGAAGCTCCCTTTGGATCATTGCCCATTGCTTATCAACTGTTCACAGTCGGCAATCAGATCGGGAGCAATACTATTTTGCTTTCAGAAAATTTTCGGGACATGGTTAGGGAATCTTGGCAGCAACGGATTAATGGGGATGGTATGCGGATTGTGGCTGCAAAATTGCAGCGATTAAAAATCAGTCTGAAAATTTGGAATAAAGAATGTTTTGGAAATGTGTTTTCAAATGTTCAGCAGGCCGAGAATGAAGTCTTGGCTGCGGAAGAGGACTACATGTCAAATTTTTCAGAGGAGAAACGGGAAAATTTACACAAAGCTAAAGCAAACCTTGCTTACCATTCCAAGAATGAGGAGATATATTGGAGACAAAAATCACGAGTCAAGTGGCTAAAGGAGGGTGAAGGGAACACAACATATTTCTCCAGCTCTTGGCAAACCAGAAAATCCCGAATGAACATAATGAAAATAAGGCTTGAAGATGGACGCTGGCTCACTAATATACCTGAGATTGAAAAGGAAGCTGAGCGGTTTTTCTCGACGTTGCTTGCTGCAGATCAGAGCTGTCTCCAAGACCCTTCGGCATTCACCAAATTCATTCCAATAGGTATTTCGGAAGCTGACAATCAGAAGCTTCAATCTCTCCCTTCTGTCGACGAAGTAAGGGCTGCCATCTTCTCGTTGGAATCAGATAGTGCTCCCGGGGTGGATGGTTTCCCAGGCTTCTTTTACACATCATTTTGGGACTTAATTCAAAATGATATGGTACAAGCAGTGAGAGACTTTTGGGCTGGAGTGCGGATGCCTCAACAATTTACATCCACCCAAGTCGTCCTAATACCAAAGATGGATAACCCGGAAACGTTTGCAGATTACAGACCCATCAGCCTTTGCAATTTCACTTCAAAGGTAATTTTTACCAGATTGTCTACATTACTTCCTAATTTGGTTTGCTCAAATCAAGGGGTTTTATTCAAGGAAGAGATATGGGTGATCATATTTTACTAGCTTCTGATTTGATGCATTCTCTGAATAAGAAATTTTTTGGGGGAAATATGATTATGAAGTTAGATATGCTGAAAGTATTTGATACACTGAGCTGGTCTTATTTGCTGGAGGTTTTGAAGAAATTTGGCTTTGGTGCTCATTTCATACACTTAATTCGTAATTGTTTATCTTTTAACAAGTTCTCAGTTACAATTAATGGCAGGCTCTGTGGTTATTTTTCTTCAAGTAGGGGAGTACGACTAGGGGATCCGCTCTCTCCTACACTGTTTATTTTAGCTGCAGAAGTTCTTTCCCTAGGTTTGAATAAATTATGGTATGATGGAGCTATTGGTGATTTCATTTCAGATAGGATTGGTTTTCCTATATCACACTTGAGCTTTGCTGATGTCATAATAATTTTTATTTGGGGTATAAAAAATGGTTTGATTAACCTAATGGATTTTCTGGGATTTTACCAAGATTGTTCGGGGTAATGTATCAATTTTCATAAAAGTTCTATGTATTTGTCATCAACAATTTCTTTGCACAGACAGGGATTGCTTAAAAGGATCACCAGTTGTCTCATTAGGAAGCCTCCGCTTGTTTATTTGGGTTGCCCAATTTTCCCAGGAAGAATGATGATTGCTTACTTCGAACCACTGGTTAAAAAGGTTAAAACTAGAATTAATGGGTGGCAACAGACCTTTCCCCAGGTGGTAGACTTATACTGATTAAACATGTTTTATCCGCCATGTCTACTTTCTGTCTTGCTATTTTCAACCCTCCGCAACAGGTCATTGCAGATTTGGAACAACTTTTTGCTCACTTCTTCTGGGGCAATTCAGACTATGGTCATAATAGACATTGGTGTTCTTGGAAGCAAATATGTATGCCTTATGACAGGGGAGGTCTGAATGTAACCTCACTATCTCATTTTGTTCAAGCTTACAGCATGAAATTGTGGTGGAATTTCCGCACTGTGGAATCACTGCTGTCCACTCATCTAAAGTTGAAATATGGCTTTCAGCTATGACATACTTTATACAGTGGCGGTTCAAGGGTATGGAAACGACTGCTGTTAGTTGCACACGCTGCGGAACCCTTCATTGCTGTAAAATTAGGCCCAGGAAACTTCTCTTTTTATCACGAGGAATGAATAGCTGATGGGAGAATTGCAGATAAGGTTCCGTTTGATTTCCCAACTGATATCACAGTTAATGGGTTGATTTCTCCGGGGCAGTGGAGCACAGAAGAAGTAAAGAAATTATTGCCACCAGACCTACGTGATTCGGTCCTCTCTTTCCCTCTGGGCGAAAGGGATTCGAGGGATACTTACTTGTGGAAGCAATCGCCTAATGGGAAATTTCAGTTATCTGATTGTCTGGCAGCTTTAACACGAGAGAGTTCGACTGTGGCGGCAATTAATGATCACTACTTTCACATGAAAATTCCCCTTTCTTGATCAATTTTTATGTGGCGTCTAACTTGGAAATTTTTAGGAACGGATGACACCCGAACATATATGGTCTTCAGCCTAGCATCCCGATGTCACTATAAGTGTGCCTCTGAAACACTGAACCACTTGTTTGCTTCATGCACGATAGCAAGGGCAATTTGGTCTCATTTTCTTCGTGTGTTTAATATTGGTGGTATGCATGCCTCTCATGACTCTCTCAATGAATGCCGAAATAGCTGGAGTTCTCAAGAAAGGAGATTGGGTATTATTTCCAAAATTGTCCCTTTGTTGATTTGCCATGAGATTTGGTCTGCACGATGTGCTTTTGTCTATGCTGAAGAGTCGAGCAGCAGTAGTGGGATCATCCACAAGATTATTTGGCAGCTATTTCATATTCAAAAAGCTTATAATTTTCCTATTTTGAGCAGCTTTCCTATCTTATGTATATAGTTTATGCTACGTAGTGGATTTCTTTCCACCGACTAAGGAGTAAGGTTCATTATGTCCCCTCCTCTCTTTAAATGCTATTAATAAACTGGTAGGGGTCTGCCTAACCCCCAGTCTCCATTGACGGTTTTCATAAAAATAAATAAATAAATAAATAAAACATACGTATGTGTATATTTATCATTGGGTGGTGTAGAAGAAGATGATATAAAAGAAGGGTTGGAAGACCCAAAACCGATATATTGAGGAGATGGGTTAAACTGCACTGGTTCTTATAATTCTTTGAACTCCTAATTATTAGTGAGGTCAAGTGCTCTTAAATGGATTCAAGTTATGTGCCAATAAAGCTCAAAAATGCTAAAACTCCCTTCACCCAAAATTAAATGCTCCAATTTTTATTAATTTGAATCAGGTTTTTGGAAGAGAACAAGTGAATATCTACTTTACTAAAAATAAAAGTATCTTTAATTTAAAAGTTCATTATAATGAAGAACATCTTTAATTGAAATAAATATAATTTTTTGTGAAAGATGGTTCACGGACAGATAAATAGGTAATATGAAATGGTCTCATTCATTATTAGAATTTAGACTTTTTAGTTGAATCCGTAAAAAATAGTATGGTTTTGATAAAAATTTTTACGGAAAGCGTCATCACTTCGGACTTCATAATAAATAGGTGTTTTAGATGGAAATTTCCATCAAAAATCTTTTTTTGACATTTTTTTGACGAAATACTATGGACCAATAATTCATTATTTAATTTTATCGATTTTTTGACCCAATTTTTTTTGGATACTGTTCTGTCAATATTTTTGTAATTCTATTTATTATTTTCTATCTTCAGAATTTAATTTAATAATTTTATTAAAATTTAAAAATAGTTTTTTTATATTAATGATTAAATTAATCAAAAATCAAGTTAAATTAATGAAAAAGTCAATGATTATTTACTTTCTAAAGAATTGATAATATGTGTATTTATATAATAAATGAATTCACTTATAAAAGTTTCATTAAGGGTTGTGGGATTTGAAGAATGCAATCAACATTATTGACGGAAAGATATTGATAGTCAAAAAACTTTGACAAAAAGAGATACCTATCAAAATAATTTTACGAAAAAATAAATTTAGTTACTTAATTCAATTTTTTTTTTGGAGTAATTTGCTCTAACAAAATTTATTGGTAGGTTTTTTTTTTTTATACAAAATTATTTACAGAACTTTTGTTTTGGCCAATCCAGTTGTACGCGTCCGTAAAAAAATTCAGTCACAAAGTAGCCATATTCTAGTGGTGATTATACATTTGAAAAAAAATATCCATGAAAAAGTTATATTTCCTTGATCCGAAATTGAATGTCTCATTTCTAAAAATGAATAGATTTTAATATTGTGGGACGGAGGTAGTATTCCTTTTTCTTTTTTTTTTCAGGAAACCGTATACACAATAACTCAATATTCTATTAAGGGGTATATTATTTAACCAAAATACTAGTGGACCCATACCGAATAATTAAGAATATAATTATATTATAAAAACATAAATTGCACAAATTAATACAAATACTTTCATATACTAAGAATAAAAACTTCGAAGGGAGTAATTTTTTTTTTTTTTTAATGAAACGGTCAAAGACGGGGGGTTAGGTGGACCCCTATCGGAAATAGAACGACAATTTGGCTACTTGTTCTGGGGCCCCTTGGAGTTTGGCAAAAGCAAACATTGGTACACTTGGAGCGCTATTACCCAGCCTTATGATAAAGGTGGACTGACAGTTCGTTCTCTCAATCGGGCAGTCACGACTTATGGCTTCAAGCTGTGGTGGAAATTTCTGTCTTCTAACTATTTGTGGGTTCAATATTTGAAGATGAAATACAGATTTCAGCAGGGAGAGGATCTGGTCAAGGAAGGCTTGTGGGTGTCGAGATGCATGCTGCAAGCTCGGTCTTGGGCAAAGCCACTTATTGTGCTGGAGGATGACAATGTTTATATCTGGAATTTGTCTTCAAATGGCAGGTTTAACATCATGGATTGCATCTTGGCTTTAGAGGAGGAAGAGTAGATTGACGACACTACAGAGAACTTCTTCCACTTGAAGATACCACTATCATAGTCCATCTTTATGTGGAAGTCGGGCAATAAGTACTTGGCAACAGATGATATAAGATCTCAATTAGGCTTCCAGCTAGCCTCTCTGTGTCACTGTGAGGAGTCTGGAGAAGCGATAGCGCATCTCTTTGAAGGCTGTACGATTACCATGGTTGTTTGGTCTCACTATTGCTGAGCTTTTGGAGTGGCCGAAGGATCAATAGCACTAGAGGATAGGGTACAACATTGGGGAAATCAATCACGTAGGATGGGCGTATCAACGAAACACATTCCGTCACTCATTTGTCCTGAAATTTGGGTGGATTGATGTTCCTCATTTTATTTAGACGAAACCAGCAACAGTAGGAAGATCATGAACAAAATTAATTGGCAGCTATATCACATCAACAAGGCATATAAGTTGCCTATCTTAGATAGTCTATTTCATAGAATTCTTCCTTAGCTATGTTTGAAGGTGATTTTCACCACTCTACTGCTTTGTAAGGTCTCATGCCCCTTTTCTATTTCTTTAATAAACAGTTTCGAGATAAAAAAAAAAAAAAAAGTTATCTACCATCTATAATATGGCAATTAACACTGAAAAACAACTTGGAAATGATCAAGTGCAAGTGTTTAGTAGCAGGTCTATTGGTTTTGGTGATAACAAATTTGGTTTGGCTAATACTAGAAGGTTTGTGACGCAGGAGGATGTGATGGGTTGAGGAATAAGAAATTCAGGAAGAAATCTGAATAGTAATTGGTGAACAGTTCCGATGAACAGTAACTCAAACTTTGCATTATCCGTCAAAATTTGAGGCTTTTCGATAATCTAACTTCTGAACTTGCCAGAGGTCTAGACAATGAAAATTGGGTTCTTCTCCTCTAAACAAACTTCAATCTAAAGTAGTTAAAGGACAAAGAAAGAAAGAACAACATCTTGAGTTCACAAGGAAAGAGATAAAACTCTGAAAATATTATTGATAATAGATTCAACTCACTAGCTCTTAGGCATTCATCCTTATTTATAATGCTAGAAGTTTTATGTTCCTAATCAGACTAGGAAATAGAAACCCAGTAAACTACTAATAGCTAAGTTATGTATTCCTAATCATATTATGAAATAAAAATTAGGAAGAAAAATATAAAAAAAATAAAACAAGTTTCTAAATAAAATTCTATCTAATTAAGGAAATAAAATTATTAAACAATCCTAATCTTGCTCGTCTACTTGTACTATGTCAGTTTGGAAATAAAAAAAAAATGGCATTATACATTCTGTGGTCGAGATGGTCATTCTGTTGAGAGGTGTTATCAATAACATGGTTTTCCTACCAATTTTAAGACTAAGAATAATGTGATTGGGATAAATTTGATGAATGGTTGTGATGATGAAGGAGATGTGAATGAATAGATTGGTTTTAATACTCTTAGTACTAAATAAAATGAAGGAACTGCTATAGGAGAGTATAAAATTTAGACCTGAACAATATCAGAGATTGATTCAATTATTGATCTCTCATTCTAAACAATCCAAGTTTGATGTTGGTTCTCCTGCATTCACTAACTCTTTATCTGTTAGCAATGTGAATGTTGTGATTGCAGGTGGTATTCATGAGCCTCATAGCCAAATTTCTTCAAATGGTGGTAAGCATTTGTGTTTGTCTCTAAGAACTTGGATTATTGATTTCGTTGCTACAGATCATGTGTGTGGAAATCTGTCATTTTTTGCTTCTTTAAATCCTATTTCAAATGTCCCCATTCAATTGTCAAATGGTTCGAAAACCTCTGTCACATATAAAGGAACTGTTTGTTTAAATCCTTCTCTTGTTTTGAATGATGTTTTCTTGTTCCTGATTTTCGTTTTAATCTTGTGTCTTTGAGTAGATTACTTCAAGCTATCAAATGCTTTGTAAACTTTGTAAATGATGGTTGTTTTATTCAGAATTTGTTCAATATTGGATTAGCTAAGAAGGTGGCTGGTCTTTTCTTGTTTGATCTTTCTTCATATTCTACTTCTACTGTTTGTGCTACTAGTTTTATCATTAGCTCTCTTCCTGATGTTCTCCTTCATTAACAACCAGCTTTTCCTATTAATAATTTGTGGCTCTATAGACTTGGACATTTTGAAACCCAAGCTTTTAAGTTTTTAAGTACTAATCATAGATTGATATCTGTACCTACTAATAGTTGCTATCCTGTTTGTTTATTAGCCAAGCAGACAAAATTACCTTTCTCTTTAAGTACTTCACACTCTATTAATTCTTTTGATTTGATACATGTTGATATATGGGGTCCTTTCAAAGTTTCTTCTATTTATGGACACAAGTATTTCCTTACCATTGTTGATGATTTTACTAGATTTACATGGATATTCTTGATGAAATGAAAATCTTAAACTAGACAATTTCTTAAAGACTTTTGTGTTTATGTACAAAATCACTTCTCCATTTCTATTAAAACCATTCTGAGTGACAATGGATCGGAGTTCAATATGCCTTCTTTCTGTGCTCAATATGACATTAAACATCAAACTTCTTGTGTTTTTACTCCACAGCAAAAGGGCATAGTTGAAAGAAAGCATCAACACAATATTAATGTTGGTAGGTCCGTACTCTTCCAGTCTCATCTACCTTTTCCTTATTGGATCTATGCTATTACACAAGTAGTAAACATTATCAATTTTCTTCCAACTCTAGTTTTACATTCTTTTTCTTCTTACTTCAAGCTTCACAAATGTTCCCCTAACTACTCTAATTTTCGAGTTTTTGGCTGCTTAGTTTACAACAGTAATCTTGATGCTCACAAACATAAATTTTCCCCTAGATTTATACTTGTGTCTGTTTGGGTATTCCTGATTGTGCTAAAGGGGTTTCTTCTTTTAAACCTTCATTCTATACAAATATTCATCACTAGAAGTTGTGTGTTTCATGAAACCATGTTTCCCTTCTTGAACTTAGAGAATTTTCTACCTAATTTCTCTCCTTCTTTACCTTTTTCTTCTCCTTCATACTCTGCATATGATGATTCTTTACCTCCTGCACCTCCTGGTATCTTTATACATTCTTATCTTTCTTCATGTTCTGAACAATCTCTTCATTCTTCAGCAACTCATATTCCTTCTTCATCTCCTTTACCTTCCTTTCCCACTCTTAGGAAGTCTACTAGACAATCTAAGCCTCTTTCTTACCTTTCAGATTATCATTGTTCTTCACTTCCTTCCAAATCACCTCATTCTATTCAACAGGTTATTTCGTATGATGCTTTAGCACCCAATCATTAATCCTTCGTTCTTGATGTTAATACATATGCCGTACCACATACTTCTCATGAGGTTGCTCTAGATCCTAGTTGGTGTGCTGCTGTGTTAAAAGAATTGGAGGCATTAGATTTAAATCATACTTGGGATATTGTTTCTCTATCACCTAATAAAATCTCTATTGGTTGTAAGTGGGTTTAAAAAGTAAAATTACATGCTGATGACTCTCTTGAACGGTTCAAGGCAAGACTGGTTGCAAAGAAATATACATAGCGGGGGGGTAGATTATCACAAATAAAAGTGGCATGACAGCATGCAATAATATTCGTGCTGGTTTCTTGATCATCATCTATTATTAACCCGTGGATGTTTAACTTTGTTTAACCCATTTTGGGTTAGTTTAACCCCAGTTCGAGAGGTATTCTCTGCAATAAATATGGACTGAAATCTCGATATATCAATTGCACTAATTGGATAATACATTTCTATATACTCTTGGACTCAATTCTGATCTCGAACGTCATGTCCACCAAGGGAATGCTCATTCTTCTTCTATTTCTCTTCATAATTTCAGCTCAGTATATCCCTCCAGTGTTATCAGCAAGACACCTATTCAACACATTTAAAATCATTAATTAATTACCAGCTTTGAATTCATTCGATCCTGTGTAAACTATATATATGTATATATGCCTTAATTTCTCTTCTGTGTTGCAGATGATTCACCTGGCACTCAGCAACATTGTTATGAGGCGCCTTGCCCTCCGCCGTACTGTACTAGCCCGCCTTGCCCTCAGCCGCCTTGTACTCGCCCGCCTTGCTAACTGTGGTAACCGAGAACCCTACCTAGAGAGAGAACAAGAAGGAGCAGATAAGAGACGATATTGCTCTCTAGATGTTCCTATGTATAATTAAATGCTGCTTTTGACATTTATATTTATATATATTTATATATATCTATATATGTATGTATGTATGTATTTCTAGGATTTGCCTCCAATGCTATATCTATATATTTATAGTAGTAATAAAGTAGATCTCGAGCACAGTTGTTGTTTGAGGCTCTTAAGTCTTAATTGTGTACTGATGTCACACATTATTATTTGCAAAAGGTTTGATACCACAAGTAATTAATAAACATACTTACTGTTTCTGTATTTAGATTCTCTCTAAATCTATTAATTTAGACATGCACGTTGAACGAAATTTTTTTTAAACAAAAATAAATACTCCCTCTACCGAAAATGAATGTCCCGTATTAAATTTTGCATTGTTTAGAATTGAATGTCACATTTTCTAAACTAGTAAAAATTTTATTAAAAAAATTGATAATGCAATGTGTTAATGAATTAAATCAAATATTTTTGTTAAAATGAGTAAAAGTCAAATTGGTACATTTATTTCTAGACGGAGGAAGTATTTCTTATCTAGCGGTTTTCGAATTAAACTCCAGACTCTCGTATGCACCTCAACTATTTAACAAGATTAACTTGTTAAATATTTCAACGGAAGAAAATCCTAATTTTTTAAAGAGAAAGAATCTCTGCCTCTCACCAACCAAAATCAGCCGACAACATTCATGATAATGAGTTTCCAAATTATCCCTAGCAATGAAATCAGCCCAATTAGACACCACTGACATCATATTACACTTCTATTGACAAATCGTAGCAAGACTACTCGCCTATTGTATTTGTTCGAATGATACCTTAATTTATATACCAATAATGAGCAATATATTAATATGGTTCATTAATTGCTATCGTTATTAGTACTGCATTCCTTTATTTTTCAATTTTTTTTTTTTTTTTTGCGTTCATTCAAACTTCTGCACATGAATTAAAAAGGAAAATTAATGGGTATAATTTTTTAGCAATTAACCAAAATACTCTTCCGATCATTCTCCCTTTCTATCTCCTAATCTATTAATTTATTGAGGGTACGATAGGAAAATGATTATTAAATGTTCTCTAGAAAGTTGAAATGACCACTTATGTTTTTAACAATTTTTTCCTAAATGTATAGTTAAAATCATTCTATAATTCAAGTATTTATTTCATAAAAGTATAAAAACAACATAAAATGTTCAATTATATAACCTTTTATTTAATCAAACCATTTATATATTTTAAATTCATTCAAATATTTCTGACAATAAACTACACACAAGTTTTTTTATTAAATAAATTTAGTTTAGATATTTAAAATTTTAGAAAAGATTTTCATATTATATAACGGTAGGAGTGTGAGACATATTTAATTGTCAACTCAATTATTTTTCAAGTTTAATTTATATTTATATATTTATTAATTAAAATTAATTTTTTCAAAAAAATTTATATTATTATGTTTCTTTATATATAAATTATTTAATTTCTTATTTCATAAATTAAAATAATTATAAAATAAAAAACCGGTAATCATATATGGTATTTATTTTTGAATTCATTAGAAGACAAATGTTTAAAAGAGAAATTAAATTAAAATACTAATGCATCAACATAATAAATTACTATAATTGTCTAGAATTGCGTTGGCTATTCATCTAAGTAAGATATTATGTTGAAACCATTCAACCCAATATATGGAGAACTGTTTTTCAGAACGGACAGAACCGGTCAGGCGAACCAGCCATCAAACTGGTTCGAATGGAGGTAATGGATCATTTTTTTCAAAAACTATTCTCTAAATGCGAAATCAGAATAGATCGATCCGTTTGATCAATGAACCAATTGATTTTTCAAAAAACACAAATTGGGTCAAATTACCAAAATTTCAATAAAAAAAGTTTCAATATATTTTAATATTATATACCTTCTAGACACCCTATTCTCTACCGCAACATCCAAACTTTTGCAGCAAGCAATATGGCGGCTGCTGCGCCGCCATCCAATCTTGCCCCTCCGGCAACCGCCCCACCATGGGGGAAGGGTTCTTTCTCTTCTATCTTCAAAGGACAACCCAGTTCAGGCGAAATTCCAGCCTCTCTTCCGCTAAAGCAGCCGTAGCAATACAAAAGGGAGCCGGCTTTCTTCTTCTCCAAAGAGGAAGCCGCCACCCGCTTTACCGCATTCAAATTAGCATTGATAGGGAAGTTCTCCTATGGGAAGCCGACAATCAACATCATCCGTAAATCAATAAAGACAATAGGGTTCAAAGGTGACTACACAATAGGGTTAATTGATGCAAGACATATTCTGATAAGGGTATCTCATGAAGAGGACTATTGCTGCCTATGGCTTAAGGGCGTTTGGACCCTCAATGGTGTCCCGATGAGGATTCTTAAATAGATGCCTCAGTTCCATGTTAAGGAGGAGCCGTCAACCATCCCGGCGTGGATCTAATTTCCCTATCTGCCCATACATTTTTTCAAGCAGGAGATTCTTCACTCGTTTGCATCAGTCATCGGGAAACCTTTAAAGATTGATGTTCCTACAGCCAACATGTCCAGACCAAGCGTTGCTCGAGCGTGCGTTGAGATTGATCTCCTGCACATACTGCCCAATTGAATCTGGATCAACGAGGATGATTTGGGATTTTGGCAACCAATTATGTATGAACACACGCTGCGTTATTGTTCTCACTGCAAAAAGATCGGCCACTTACAAGAATCATGTCATGTTGAAAATCCGACATTGAAGGTGAAGAAAGCACCAGCCACTCTAGTGCCTCCTCGGAAGGATCAACAAAACCCCAATGTTAAGAGTTTATAGGTTTGGAAGATTAAAGACACAGATACAATGGACCCAATTTTACAACAAGTCGTGCAGCAGAAAAATACCACAGCTGATTAAAACAGACCAAAAATCAATCAGGATGATCCGATCAACCTAATTCTGGTCAATTAATTTGTGAAGTTGGTGGGCCAGATGCAATTCAGACAGCAAATCAACCATCTCTCGACGAAAATCCTCAGCCGGGCAATCTGGACAACCATCAACTGAGCCCTAATTAGTCTAGATAGGTACATGCAGGAGAACTAGAATCAACCCATGGGGTTAGACCAGATCAGCCTCTGGTTGATCTCAATGACCAGCGGATCACAATTGTACAAGAGGGGTTGGGCACTCAGGCTGGTGCTACTGATGCAAGCAGATTGCTAGTCCGAGATGCACTCTCTAGCACTTCAGGAGATTCTGATTCTAGACAGGATGCTGTTAATCCCATTTGAGGGTACCTGCTGGAGGAAATTCAAGAAGGTAGTGAAGCCCAATCAACCCCTCCCAATGTGGCAAAAAAGAAGAGAGTAGTTTCATCTTCGAATGTTGTCACGAGGCAACAATCTCGGCGTAGCCCACCCACCAATTAGTCGATATGAAGAATGTTTTAATCTGGAATGTCAGCGGTATTGGAAACTCTCTAGAAAGATTAGAGTATCATGTCTTGCATTATACGCCTTAATTAGTAGCTGTTTTAGAACTGTTGGTGACCTCTTCTAGGATTGCATTGTATTCTCACATACTTCAATTACCTAATTTTCACTCAAACTTGAATAGGAAAATCTGGATATTTTGGTGGTCTGAATTGGATGTTTCTGTGATTAGAGATACTGGCCAAATGGTGACTTGTCGAATTGAAAGGTACATGGGTTTGGAGGGAGAATGTGTAATGTCTTTTGTTTATGCGGTGTGTGAATATATTGCTCGTAGAATGCTGTCGACTGAGATGGCGAAGGTTTCAGCAATGGCTTTGGGCCGTGGCTGGTGGGCATTGATTTTAATGTAGTCCGGAAGTTGGAAGAGAGTTTAGGATCACCTCCAGCTCTTAGACCTATAAGGGAGTTTGGTTTGCTGGATTTGGCATTTGTGGGTAATAGTTATACATGGTATAGGCCCACCTTTCCCCCCCCTTTGGAGGAGATTAGATCGGGTATTAGTAAATGAGAGTTGGCAGAGCACTTTTCACAGAACAATCTTGGAACATCTTCCCCGCACTCCTTCGGATCACTATCCGCTGTAACTTTCCACAGACATGGCAGAAACTTTAGGTCCAAGGTGCTTTCGGTTTCAGTGCATGTGGTTACATCACAAGGACTTCTGAGCGATGGTTGAGAGCTCTTGGCAGCAGCCCATGAGTGGCAATGGGATGCAACAACTGGCTGGAAAATTGAGTAGATTAAAGAAGGCCATCAGGACATGGAATAAGGAAATCTTCACTAATGTCAAGACAAATGTACGAAAGGCTGAGAGCTTGGTTTCTACATTAGAAGAAGTGTATATGGCAAATGCAACAGCAGCCAATCGTGAGGAGTTTCACAAAGTGAGAGCTGATCTTATTCTTCATTTAAAGAATCAGGAGGTGTTCTGGTGACAGAAATCTAGAATTAAATGGCTTAAAGAGAGGGAGGGAAGCACATCGTATTTCTCCAAATATTGGCACATTCGGAAAGCGGCGTTGTAGATTTGTAAAATAAAAGACAAAGAGGGGAACTTGCTTACTGACAGGTTGCAGATTGAGCAAGAGGTAGTGAGTTTTTATTCGGAGCTGCTATCAGATGATTCGGGCTGTCTCCAAGACCCAGGAATTATCACAGAAAATATACCGAGGCTCATTGATCAGGTGGCTAATAGGGAACTTTCGGGTTTGCCAAGTTTGGAGGAAATTTGGACAGCAGTATTCAGCTTAGATGGTCACAGTGCAGCTGGCGTTGACGGCTTTCCGGGGAAGTTCTTCACAGCCTTTCTTGTTTGACAAGAAATGTGCCAGGCAGTCAGGGATTTTTGGTCCAGTGTTCGTATGCCTCAACAATTCACAACCACTCAGATTGTCCAAATTCCTAAGAAGGACAACCTAGAGACATTTGCCGATTTCAGACCCATTTGTCTGTGCAATTTCACATCCAGAGTAATTGGGAAGGTAATTTCACTACGCCTTGCACATTTACTTCCTAACTTGATTTGTCTGAACCAAGGGGGTTTGGTAAACGGTCGGAACATCTCTGACAACATCTTGTTAGCCTCTGAATTAATTAGTAAGTTAAACAAGAAATATGTTGGGGGTAATATGATTCTGAAGCTTGATATGTTGAAGCTTTTCATAGAGTAAAGTGGCCTTTTCTAATGGAGGTGTTGAGAAAATTTGGATTTAGTAGCCACTTTTTGAACCTTATCTATAACTGCTTGGCATTTAATAAATTCTCTGTAACCATAAACGGACGGCTTTGTGGTTTCTTTCCTTCCTCTAGAGGAGTCCGTCAAGGGGATTCTTTATCCCAGTCATTGTTCATCTGGGCAGCTAAAGTTCTTTCCCGAGGTCTGAATAAACTTCTGTATAACGATGCTATGGGGGATTTTATTGTAGATCGCATTAGCCTCCTTGTCTCTCATTTAAGTTTTGCAGATGATATAATTATCTTCACAAGAGGGCTGAAAAGGGGTCTTCAATTGCTGATGGATTTTCTCGACTTTTATCAAGACTGTTCGGGGCAGAAAATAAACTTCCAAAAGAGCTCTATGTATCTCTCCAAACACATTACTCCGTCGAGATAAACTCAACTGAAAGAAATAAGTGGTTGTGTGATCCAATAACATCCATTGATTTATTTAGGTTGCCCTATATTCCCAGGCAGGCCAAAGATAGCATACTATGATCCGCTGGTTTGTAAGATCAAATCTCGCATTAACGGTTGGTAGAGGAAATACCAATCGCCTGGGGGAAGACTGATACTAATCAAGCATGTGTTGTCAGCGATGTCCGCCTACTTGCTGGCTGTCTCTAACCCTCCACAGCAAGTCTTTTGGGAATTAGAGATGCAGCTTGCACACTTCTTTTGGGTCACTCGGAGTTCGGCAGAAACCGACATTGGTGTGCATGGAGCACCATAGCTCAACCATATGATAGAGGCGGCTTAGCTATCTCCTCCCTTAGCAGAACAATTGCAGCTTATGGTTTCAAACTTTGGTGGAAATTTCGGAGCTCCAACACCCTATGGGTTAGCTATCTCAAGATGAAATATGGTTTCCAACCAGAAGGGGAGCTGATTACCGAAGGCTCAAGAGTATGGAAACGGATGTTGCAAGCGAGGGAGTGGGCTGATCCTCTGATTGTTTAGGAAGTTGACAATGGGGTCATGGTTCACATATGGAATCTATCATCGCATGTTCGATTCAACATTTTGGAGTGCATTTCAGCGTTAGAGGAGGAGGAGTTAGAAGTTGGGAGCGAAGATAACTTTTTCCACAAGCACATTCCTCTCTCATGGTCCATTTTCGTGTGGAAGCTCAGGAAGCATTTCTTGTCTATGGATGATGTTCGGTCATGTCTGGGGTTCCATTTAGCATCTCGGTGTCACTGTGGAGAGTTCGGGGAGACGATTAATCATCTCTTTGGAGATTGCCCGATTGCTACAGCTGTATGGTCTCACTTTTGCAGTGTTTTTGTTGTGGCAAATTCCCCAATGCTGTTGGCAGACAGATTGCTTTGCTGTGGAGCACATTCTCGGAGATTGGGCTCCTTAGCGAAGCTTATCCCATCCCTTATTTGCCATGAAATTTGGGTGGTTCGTTGTGCATCAATCTACTCCGATGTTTCTAGTTGTGGTATTAAAGTAATACATAAGATTAATTGGCAACTCTATCACATTAATAAGGCATACGATTTGCCCATTTTAGATAGGTTATTCCCTAGAATTGCCCCTTGGCAAGTCTTAGGGTGATTTCCGCTCCTCTTTGCTTTGTAAGGCTCTACCCATGGTATTTCATTATTTAATAAATTGGTAGGGGTCTATGCCTAACCCGCCGTCTCTGGACGGTTTTATATAAAAAAATATAAAAAATATATTATATCCTTTTTCAATCAAACTATAAATTTACTCATTTATTTATTTGGTGAACTTTGCATTGGATACCAATAGTATGCGACATTTTGACACATGGAACTCTCTACCACATCTTGCAAAGGGAATTTGCTATTTCAAAAGAATAAGCTATCCCTGCACTTGTGATTTCACTTAAGCAGGCTTTTAACCTACCTTCCTTCTCTATACATTGTGATTTCATTCCGAGGAGTTTTCGTTCAATTCTTTGGTCGCAGAATCAATTTCGGATCTCCATTACCATGAATGGCGATGGTTCGTGCAAGGGACATCCAAGCAACATAGCATGCGGAAGGGTTCTCAGGTCAGGGAACGGTTTTTTCAGTTGTGCTTTCAGCCAATTTCTGGGATATGGCACAAGCATCAAAGCTGAATTATGTGAATTGGAGATGGGATTGCTTTATTGTTTAAGGAATAATTGGCACAGAGTCATTATTGAGATATAGCAATAATTTGACATATAGCAAAGCCTTGGAGACATTTTCATCAAATCAAACCGATCAAAGGGCAGCTGAATGAGGGAGAATTTTCTTTGGTTCACACCTCTTGGGAGGAAAATCAGGCTGCAAATTCTTTGGCTAATTATTATATTCATTCATAAGAAGATCATGAATTTGATAGTTTTGTTAATCTTCCTATCTTTGTAAGGGAACTTTGTAATATTGATAGATTTCAAATTTCCTATTTTCGAGTCTCTTAATTTCTTTACATTACTATAGTGAATTTGTTCTCACCTTCTAGTTGAAGGGATTTCATTCCTTGTTGTAAATATTTCTCTTCTTCAATAAACCGGTAGAGGTCTTTCCCTGACCCCCCACCTTCTTCGTGGTTTTCCATAAAAAAAAAAAAAGGAAAAAAGGGTTATTTTATGTGTCACATGTGGATTGAGCCATTAATGAGATAATTAACGGCTCATATGGTATGGAGATTGATCCGCTGGAAAAGCAATGGTGCATGCATATGCCATGTAGGACACACAAGATATGTATATGAGTTGAAGTGACATTTAATTGGCTGGAAAATTCTATTTTGGACTTGATCCATTAGACATTATCGCTTACATTGATCTGCATCACATATTTATCCCCACAAAGTATCAAAGTAATACTTTGAGATAAAAAAATAAATAATATCTCTTGATTTAATATGGATCACAAGATTCACATGTGGGGAAAGGATCATGTCCATATCAAAATTTTCCTATTTGACACATGTTTTTTATTAAATTTTTTTGGAGGAGCTGTTTATGAATTAAGAACTTTATTCAAGGACAATGGAATAATTTCTCGAAAGATAAGTTTTGTGTGACTATTTTATTTTATTTTTGTTATACTTTATCCACTCAAGTGATTTGAGATAATCCTTTTCCTGTTGTATTAGAATATATCTCATTTATACAATGTTTTCATATTTCTTATTGATTGGAATTTCATGTAAACTAAAAGTATGGCAGTGATTCCTATCTTGACAAATATCCTTGGAATTCCATAGCTGATTGGGCATGAAAACAACTAATATGAAATTCCAAGACCCTAATTAGAAATTTGGACTCACATCAAAACACGTTGGCTGCATTTGGACAGCCTGTTTTCTACTTTTAAGAAGTGGGAAATGCTTAAAAACTCATCTGGACAGCATTTTGACTCTTTCCTTTTTTTGAGATTTTAAGAAAATCAACCTAAAAGAGCTCCAAGCTGTTTTCTGATTTTCAGCCCATTCTATGTCCCACCCTTGAATACATCCTCAGGAAGAAAAAAGAGAATAAACCCCCCTTTTTTTTCTTTTACATTTCTTTTTTACAGACACCTTCAATATTTTGATCGAGTTCCAGTTCAAGTGTTTTCTCTTGACTTTCGTCACTCTTATTCAGTCCTAGTTCTGAAATTATTCTTCCACCACCGTCCTTCCTATTTCCTTCGCCAACTAATTTGCTATTCTTGCAATTGATAAAGAAAGGAATGGACCTTGAGGACGAGGGAGGGCGGCGGCAACGCCATCCGTATGAAAAATATAGGGTTTTGAATTGAAGTGGAAAATGTCAGGGATAGTAAGGGCCCTCTGTAATATTTTATCTATTATTAGGGACTAAAAGGTCTTTACATTGTTTTAAAAATTTGCTCAAACTTAGTTGTCCAAATAAACTCTCAAGTTTTCAAATTTTAAAACATTCTGTTAAAAAGTTGATTCAAGTCTACTTTTAAAAATTTTTAAATTTCTGTCTGTCCAAATGACCCAATTATTTTTATCAATTCAATGATGATTCATTTTAATTTTGGCAAAAATTAATGAAATGGATTTGATTTAATTCAATATTTTTAATAAAAAATAAATTATATTGAAATTTCAAACTTTAATTAATTTCAAATTAATGAAAGCGCAAAATATACTGAGAAATATCATCAAGAGTTATCCATTTTATTAAATTTTCATCTGCTCCAGAAGCTTAAACTGATATAAAGGGATTGAATTTAAACATTTAATTGATTAAAAAGGATCATATACTCTATTTCCACATGCACACATCCACTCAACTCGGTTAAAATGATTCGTTGGGTTAACATGTGTGCCTCATTTTTTTATTTTTAATTAATTGGAACATATTTTGCAATTTAAATATACTTTATCGGGTGAAGAAGTGTAATTGTTCAGTTATGTTTTTTCTTTTCTTCAAATGTGAAATACGTACCGAGAATAGAAAACCTCAACTCCTTAATTAAAACTCTATAATAAATTAAAATTATTGAAAAACCAAAGTACTCAAAATCGTTTGTTAGATAATTGTATTAGCTATTATTTCGGTATTGATATTTTTATTAGGCTGACTATGAATTCGATTTTTGAATTGGATAATATCTATTGAGTGGTTAAGTTGGATTAAGTCTCTTAAAGATAAATATTTCTCAGCTGATAATTCTGTAGAGGTCGCCTTTCAAAACCATTGGTTTGAAAGGCGACCTCTCCATTGGTTTGATCGATAATCGTCATATCCTCATTAGAGCCAGCATGGAGGAGGATTACTGTCGACTATGGATGAAAGGGGTTTGGAGTCTTAATGGCGTTCCCTTGCGCATTCTGAAGTGGTCACCAAACTTTCACATCAACTCGGAACCCTCCGTTGTCCTGGTTTGGATCACTTTTCCAGATCTCCCTGTTCATTTGTTCAGGAAAGAGATACTATACTCATTTGCCCCTGCTATAGGCAAACCGCTGAAAGTTGATGCCCCAACGGCAAACGTGACGCGTCCTAGCATTGCAAGAGTCTGTGTTGAAGTCGATCAACTTAAGAAATCCATGAAACGTATTTGGTGGGCCAGGCGGAGGAAGGATTCTGGCAGGACATTCTTTTTGAGGATGCCCCAAAATACTGCTCATGTTGTAAGAAGATAGGTCATTCCATTGACCTCTACAGAACAAAGCATCCAAAATTGAAAAAACCTTCCAACATAGAGAAACCAACAACCAACTTGACCACACAGCAACAGCAGACAACCAAGAAACCTCATCAGATTAATCCTCTAGTTAAAAATTTAACTATCTGGAAGCTTAAATTAGCACCCGATGGCAAAAAAACTCGGCAGGAAAATGAAACTACAACAGTCAAAACTACTACTTTATTCCAGACCGGTAGCTTTGTTCCAGACTATCTTCTGATCTTAAATTCAACGGAGGCTCAGGAAAACAGTTGCCCAATATACGATCCACTGGCGACTTCAATTGCGACCGTGCAAAGAACCTCCCCTATCAAAATTCACCTCCCGCCAGCTCAGAATGATACCAGTCCCCACTTGGCGGAAAATCAGATTGTGAGTACAGAGCAACAGCCCTCAACAGAGAAGCAAGCAGAAGACAGTGCACCGATACAGGAGCAATCAAACAACTCAGGGGAATCAGCAACTGATCAAGACACCATTAACTCGACTAGGAAAGATAAGAATAAAGAATTTGCGGCCGACCTCGAAGGATTAAATCTGTATGTGGATTTTCAGGCAATGGGTGAGGCCTAGTCAGCCCCTCCAAACAGGATCAAAAAGAAGAAAGACGTTCCTCCCTCGAACGTGACCACAAGACTTCAGTCCCGCCATTGCTCACCCTCCAATCAATCAATATGAAGAAGCTCCTAATTTGGAATATCCGAGGGATAGGATTGCTTCCTACGCTTTCAAACTTAATATGCCACATTATTGTTCAAATCTCAATGGGAAAATTTGGTTATTCTGGTGCTCGGATTTATTGGTGACTATCTTCAGAAATTCGAATCAAATGCTGACTTGTTCGATGGAGAAATACATGGGCCTGGATGTCACTTGTATGCTGTCTTTTATCTATGCTGCCTGTCACTGTGTAGCTCGTCGACAACTGTGGGAGGAGATGGCAACACTGTCGGAGTTCTCAGGTCCATGGCTGTTAGGAGGAGATTATAAAGTGATTCACCAACTTGATGAATGTTTAGGTTCCTCCCTGCCACTTAGGCCCATCCGAGAATTCAATGACAGTGTGGAACAATGTGGGCTGTTAGATATCCCTTTCGTGGGCAACAACTACACCTGGTACAGATCGACTTTTCCTCCCCTTTGGAAAAGATTGGATAGAGTTCTGGTAAATGATAACTGGCAGCAAACTTTCAATAGCATCTACGTGGAGCATCTTCCCGAAATCCCCTCAGATCATTGTCCTCTCCTCATCTCCACGGGCACAAAGATTTTCGGGATCTAGTTGAATCCTCCTGGCAGCAAAACATAGAAGGAAATTGCATGAGAAGGGTAGCAGGAAAATTACATAGACTGAAAAAAACTCTCAAGGGCTGGTATAGAGACACATTTGGTAATGTAGACACCAATGTCCCGAGAGCCGAAAATCAGGTAACAACTCTCGAAGAGGTCTATATGCAGAATGTCACGGAAGAGAACAGAGAAAGACTTCCCAAGGCACAGGTTGACTTGGTCTTCCATTTAAAGAATAAGGAGATATTTTGGAAACAGAAATCAAGAATTAAATGGCTTAAATAAGGTGAAGGGAATACCTCATATTTTTCAAGCTATTGGCACACAAGAAAGATAGCTTTGCAGATTAACGAAATTAAGGATAAGAGGGGAACATCGCTAACGGACCCACAGGACATTGAACGAGAGGTAGTTGAGTTCTTCTCAAGACTACTCACAGAGGAAGCGGGCTGCCAACGAAACCCAAAGGACTATACATCAGCAATTCCGACAGTCATAGATACAGCCATGAACAAGACCCCCTCGGCTCTTCCTGAGCTAGAGGAGGTGAAGGCAGCGGTTTTTGGATTGGATGGGGAAAGTGCTTCTGGAGTGGACGGCTTTCCAAGTGAGTTCTTTACAGCATTTTGGGAAACCATAGAACAAGACATGTTACTAGCGGTAAGGGATTTTTGGGCCGAAGTTCGGATGCCTCAACAATTCACATCAACCCAAGTAGTCCTCATCCCAAAGGTGGATAATCCAGCTAAGTTTGAGCATTAACGACCAATCAGCCTCTGCAATTTTTCATCCAAAGTAATTGGAAAGGTAATCTCCCTTCGCCTTGCTAAACTACTTCCCAATTTGATATGCCCAAATCAGGGGTCCTTTGTTAAGGGCACAAATATATCCGATAATATTCTCCTATCCTCTGAATTGACTCAATCTTTGAATAAGAAATGTATTGGGGGGAATATGATCCTGAAACTCGACATGTTAAAGGCATTCGATAGGGTCAATTGGTGTTTTCTACTGGAAGTATTGAAGAAATTCGGTTTTGGCTGTCACTTTCTGAACCTCATCCACTATTGCTTGGCTTACAATAAGTTCTCTGTCACATTAAACGGAAAGCTATGTGGATTTTTTGCATCATCAAGAGGTGTTCGTCAAGGAGATCCTCTATCCCCCACACTGTTCATATTGGCAGCGGAAGTACTCTCAAGGGGATTAAACAAACTTCTATATGATGGTGAATTTCGAGACTTTACTACACATAATATCAGCCTCCAGATCTCACATTTGAGCTTTGCAGATGATATCATAATATTAACAAGGGGGCTGAAGAAAGGTCTTAGGAGACTGATAGAATTTCTCAAATTCTACCAAGACAGTTCAGGAAAGAAGGTCAAATTCCACAAAAGCTCCATGTATCTGTCCTCATGCATTACTCACCAGTGACATATTATGTTGAAAAAAGTCACAGGTTGTGTCATCCAACAATTACCAATCACTTACTTGGGGTGTCAGATCTTTCCTGGGAGATCGAAAACCGCCTACTATGAGCCTCTCATCGGCACGGTAAAGGCCCGAATCAACGGATGGTAGAGGAAATATTTATCTCCTGGTGGTAGGCTGATATTGATCAAACATGTGCTCACTTCTATGGCTACTTACTTGTTGGCAATCACAAACCCCCCACAGCAAATCATCAACGAGCTGGAACGACAATTTTCCTATTTCTTTTGGGGCAACTCAGATTTCGGTCACAACAGGCATTGGACCTCATGGAACAAGATTTGTAGACCATATGACAGAGGAGGGCTGGGCACTCATTCTCTCCACAGAACAGTAAAAGCCTTTGGGTTTAAGTTGGGGTGGAAGTTTAGGTCGATAAACTCCTTATGGGCTAGGTATCTTAAGATGAAACACGGGTTTCAACCAGGTGTTGCTGCTGTACAGGGAGGCTCCACAATCTGGAAACGCTTGCAACAATCCGCTAATTGGGCAGAACAACATGTCTCGGTAGAGACCAATCAAAGTCCAGAAATTTATAGCTGGAACTTTGGAGGAAGAGGAACTAGAGGGCACTACAATAGACCACTATTTTCACTCAAAAATCCCACCGACATGGTCCATTTTCATGTGGAAGCTGAACCACAATTACTTGGGAACTGACAACATGCGATCAAGGTTAGGCTTCCACTTAGCTTCACGGTGTCACTGCACGATAGCCGGCGAAACAATAATGCACCTCTTTGGCACCTGCTCGATTGCCAAAGACATATGGAATTGACTGGAGGACATCTCAATTGGAGGAAACACTTCAAGCTTGGAAACAACAACATAGAAGATTGGGGGTGCTGGCAAGGTTCATTCCAACTCTAATTTGTTATGAAATTTGGGTGGCTCGTTGTGCCTCGCTTCATTCAACTGAGCAGAGCACCAGCAGGAGAATTATACAGAAGATCTATTGGCAGCTCTACCACATTAAGCAAGCTTATCCTTTACCAATTCTAGATAGCTTATTTCACAATGTTTTAATTTAAATGTATTTCGAGACAACATAGAGTTGTAAGGCATTTAATCCGCATCTACAATTTTAAACTTAATACACAGGTAGGGGTCCTCCTAACCCCCCGTCTTTAACGGTTTTATTCAAAAAAAAAAAAATTATTACAAATATTTGGGAGAATATTTATGGTAGATAACTCGGGAGGAGTACATCTATTTCACTATTGCAGACTGTCACAGGTGTGTCACAACAGTTATTGTGGAATAATTCCAGAACTCAGGGGGAGTTTGGCTTCGGGAGTTTTGTCATCTTTAAAGGGATTCTAAATGGTGCAGCAATATAAACAAGAGGGATTCTTGTTGTGAGTAGGTAAGATAAAACTTAGAGTAGGATATTGGTAGACTAGAGGGATTCTAATGTTCTATACTACACTCTTGTAATGTTCTTATCTTAATGAATTTTGCAGCTTGGCCTTGTTTTGAGGACATAGCCAAAGATTGGATTTATTCCAATGAGGTGAACCTCGTTAAATCTTGATGTTCATTTATTTACGCTAAATTTCTATACTTAGCTTATTAATTACAACTTAATTGATTAATTGCTAGCGTAAGATTCTATCAATTGGTATCAGAGACATACACTAACGAATTAGTGAAAGATCTTGGATTTAGAATCTTTTTGTAAAGCAATGAGTGGACTGCAAGAAGGAGGATCTGTGAGTGGGCCACCTCTTCTCAATGAATCAAATTATTCATATTGGAAGGCTCGAATGACTGCATTTATTAAAGCTCAATTTGAAACGGCCTGGAAATCAGTCCGAAAAGGATGGACTCCCCCCAAAGATGAGAAAGATCAGTTGAAGGATGAAGATACCTTTACAGAAGAAGAGGACAGAGAAGCTAATTTTAATTCAAAAGCTCTTAATGCTATATTTAACGCAGTTGATATTAATCAGTTTCGTTTGATTACTCAATGTATTTCAGTTAAGGAGGCCTGGACAACCTTACAAACTGCACATAAAGGAACATCCACCGTACGCCGCTCCAAACTAAAAATGATAAGTTCACAATTTGACAAATTACAGATGGACGAAACTGAATCAATTGCTGATTTTCATGCAAAATTGAATGATCTAGCTAATGAGTCTTTCACGCTTGGAAAGCAAATGACCAATGAAACATTGGTATGCAAAACTCTGAGATTACTTCCAGAATGGTTTGCTCATAAAGTAACTGCAATTGAAGAAGCAAAGGATATTGATACGATCAAATATGATGAACTGATCTGCTGGCTACAAACCTTTGAGATGAACTTAAAGCCAAGTCGAAAGGACAAAAGTATTGCTTTTCAAGTTGCTGATCCCATTGATTTAGAAATTGATTGTTCAGAAGATGTTCAGCAAGCAATGTCTCTGATCACACGAAATTTCAACAAAATCTAAAAACGAATCAAGGGAAAACCAAATTCCAGTCAATTTAAAAACAATGCCAGAAACAAGAAAATCCCTAGTAAGTCTTTTTCTGAGAATACTGATTCTAATATCAGAACTAACAAAGGAATACAGTGCAGGGAGTGTGAAGGCTATGGCCACATTCAGGCTGAATGCGCAACCTACCTCAAAAAACATAGGAAGTCGTTTGTTACTACCTGGAGTGATGGGGAACAAACTGATGAAAATGAGGAAAGAACTGAACAACCCGTTAATTTTGTTGCTCTACATGGTGGGGTTGTTTTGTCAAAATGTGACAATTCAGGTATGACAAATGTTGAAATCGATGAAGAGACAGAGGTAAGACAATGTTTTCCTGAATTAACTGACATAGATAGTGACAGTGAACTTACTCCTAAGGAAATGCTAGAAGCCTATGAAGTGTCGTTAAAACAGTGTGTTAAACTGAACAAACTAAACAGAGAACTAGAACTTAAAGTAAAGATATTTATGTCTTAGAAAGAACAATTGAATACTAAAATCAGTGTTTTGATTGCAGATTGTGAAGCAAAGGAACGGAAATTTCATGAATTATCAAAGGAGCATAACAAAACAACGATATTAGCTGAACAACGATAGACACTTGATCATCGTGGTTTAGGCTATGTGAGGATGATGAACAGTGGCACAGAAAAATGTGAGGATGATGAACAGTGGCACAGAAAAACTAGACCAAATATTAGCTGAACAACGATAGACACTTGATCATCGTGGTTTAGGCTATGGTTACTGTACTCACAGAACAGAAAACTCAAAGGTGAAAAAGTCACACTCACAAGGTACTAAAATGCTAAGAAATTTTGCCAAAGGTAAGAAAAAATTGTTTGTACCTACTTGTCACTATTGTTTTCGAAGAGGACATATCAGACCAATCTGTTTTGAAATGTTGTTTAACAATGTGCATCACAAGTCATTAACCCGAAACCAGGTTTGGAATCACAAGTCTAAGCAAGTTTGGACTAAGAAAAATAGACACGGATGTTTTGCTTTAGTCATGTCTTTAGAAGTGTCCGATTCAGATCTATGGCTCTTTGATAATGGCTGTTCTCGTCATATGACTAGTAAAAAGGAATATTTGAAAGATTATCGTGAGTGCAATCTTGGTCAAGTTACCTTTGATGATGGTAAACAAGGAAAAATCTTGGGAAAAGGAACTCATATGGTAACAGGAATGCCTCACCTTCATAATGTGTTTTTTAGTAGAAGGACTTAAGCCAAATTTAATCAACATTAGTCAATTGTGTGATGACGAGTTGTTTGTCAAATTCACTAAGCATGCATGTCAAGTGTACGATGAGAATAAAAACCGTGTACTGTTTAGTACTAGATCTTCTAGTAACTGTTATACTACTGATACAACCATATCAAGTAACAATGCAAGTCATGATAATATTAAATTATGGCATGAAAGGTTGGGGCATGTAAACTTCAAACAACTGACTGAAATTTCAGTTACATGTATTGTCAAAGGAATTCCAGATCTTGGTAGTAATGTAGGTGTCGTATGTGAATCTTGTCAACTCGGAAAACAGAAACATCAAACATACAAAGTGGTCAATTTTATTACAACTTCTCGTCCACTTGAGCTATTGCATTTGGATCTCATGGGTCCTATGCAAGTTCAAAGTGTTGGAGGTAATAAGTATGTGTTTGTCTGTGTAGATGAATTTGCAAGGTTTACTTGGGTAGAATTTGCTTAGGGAAAAATCAAACTCCTTTGAATCATTCAAAAGATTATCCATGATATTAATGACAGAAAAAGCAAATGTGTATGGTAAAATTAATCGTATTAGAAGTGACCATGGAAAGGAATTTGAAAATACTCTTTTTACTAATTTCTGTGATGATCATGGCATTTTACATAAGTTCTCCGCACCAAAAACACCACAACAGAATGGTGTTGTAGAAAGGAAAGACAGGACTTTACAAGAAATGACAAGAGTAATGTTATGTGCTAAAGGAATACCATCAAAATTTTGGGCTGAAGCAATAAATACTGCTTGTTATATCATTAATCGTGTTTATTTCAGGATAGGAACAAAATTGAAGTCCTATGAAATATGGAAAGGAAGAAAGCCAATTGTTCGTTACTTTCATGTCTTTGGAAGTAAGTGTTTTATTTTGAATGATAGAGACAGGCTTGGTAAGTTTGATAAAAAGAGTGATGTTGGTGTTTTTCTTGGATATTCAACAAATACTCAAGCTTAAAGAGTAATTAATCAACGTACTGGAAAAATCATGGAGTCTACTAATGTTATGTTTGATGAATCTACAGGGACTTTATCAAGGGCAGAAGATGAAGAAACAAGAAAATCTGGTACTCAAATGATAGGACAGCAAGAACAATCAACAGATGAATTACATGACCCTCCCAGTAACTCAGAGAAATGCAGCATTCCGCTTGAGACAACTCAATCCACAAGAAATTCATCAGGAGCAATACATTATGAAACTCAAGAGACACAAACAGATACAGGTAAGAGAGTTTCAAGACAAATTCCTTCCAGAATTCAAAAAACACATCCGTTGGAAGAGGTAATTGGAGATTTGGAGGAAGGAACACGCACTAGAGGTAAGGCAAAAGTTAATTGTAGAGAGATCATTAGCTCTGTCTGCTATTTGTCTACTATAAAACCTAAAAATGTGAATGAAGCTTTGAAAGATGAATGTTGGATAAATGCCATGCATGAGGAACTAGAACAATTCAACAGATTGGATGTTTGGTCACTAATACCTAGGCCAGAAAATATAAATGTTTTCGTACTAAATGGATCTTTAAGAATAAAACAGATGAGTCTGGAAATGTTGTTAGAAACAAAGCTTGGTTAGTTGCTCAGGGATATACACAGATAGAAGGTATAGATTTTGATGAAACATTTGCACCTATGGCTAGGTTGGAATCAATTAGACTATTGATATGTATTGCTTGTTTGCGTCAGTTTAAATTGTATCAAATGGATGTCAAAAGTGCATTCCTGAATGGTGTGCTGGATTTGTTGATCCTAATTTTCCAGATCATGTGTTTCAACTGAAAAAGGCATTATATGGTTTAAAACAAGCTCCTCGAGCTTGGTATGAAAGGTTAGCAAAGTATTTTCTGGAATAGGGCTACAAACGAGGGGGAGTTGATAAAACCTTGTTTGTAAAACGGTTTTCCGATGATATTTTAATTGCTTAAATCTATGTTGATGATATTGTGTTTGGTTCGACTTCTGTTCAACACACAGATGCCTTTGTGAAACAAATGACACAAGAATTTGAAATGAGCATGGTTGGTGAATTAACATATTTTCTTTGGTTGCAAGTTAAACAATTTGCAGATGGAATATATATCTGACAAAGTAAATAAGCAAGAATGTTGGTTAAAAAAATTGGTCTTGAAAAGTCTAAAACTGTTAGAACACCAATCTGTACTAATCTGAAACTATCTAAAGACAATGCGGGAACAGTTGTGGATTCAAGTCTGTATCGAAGCATGATTGGGAGCTTGTTATATCTTACAGCAAGTAGACCAGACCTATGTCTCAATGTTGGCATCTGTGCCAGATATCAAGCAAATCCCACAAAATCACACCTGATGGTAGTCAAAAGAATTATTCTATATGTTAATACCACATTAAATTATGGCATTTGGTATACAACTGACACTACAGCGTTTTTGGCAGGTTTCAACGATGTAGACTGGGTAGGAAACCTGGATGATCGTAAGAGAACTTCAGGAGGATGTTTCTATCTTGGAAACAATCTGGTTTCTTGGTACAGCATTAAGCAGAACTCAATTTAATTATCAACAGCTGAAGCTGAATACATTGCTGCCGGAAGTTGTTGTACACAACTATTGTGGATGCATTAGATGCCAAAACATTACAGTATTGTACAGGATATGTTTACTGTGTTTTGCGACAATAAGATTGCCATTGATATATCTAAGAATCCTGTTCAGCACACTCGCACTAAACATAGTGACATAAGACATCACTTCATTAGAGAATTGGTAGAAACTAAAACTGTCATCATTGAGAATGTATCAACGGGAAAACAACTGGCTGACATTTTTACTAAACCTTTAGATGCTAAAAATTTGAATCATTAAGGAAGGTTTAGGAGTCTATTTTATTGATGTATGAATAACACAAGTATGACAGTTGCCTTATAGTAAGATAATGGTTCAAAAGGATTATCTTGTTTCAATTTCTTTTTCTTCATCATTATAAAAGATTTTTCATTCTCAAATTTTGCATATAAGCAGATTGTCAAAATATCTTTCATAAAACTTGAATTTTGTTCCGCTTACACAGACATGATTGATTTCTTCAAGTTTCTTTAAAAAATAAAAAATAAAAATAATGCTAAGGAGGAACAAGGGACCGTCACATGATTTCGGCAAAGAATCATATATTTCTTTGAGAAAAGAGTTACCTTCACTATCTCAGTGAAAGTGGGAAAACTATCTCAAATTAGATGCCAAGGAGGAACAAGGGAATGTTAGTTCGACTTAAATTACATATTTTCTGAGAAAAGAGTTACCATGACTTTAGTATGCAATAAACTAAGCATAAACAATCTTGAAAGGAGCTACATTAGTGGGTGTGTGAAAACTATCTCAGATTGAAGGATCTTGCTGATTTCCATCATGTACACACACCCTCACTAACAGTGATAAGGTATTTTCTCTCTCTATATTCTTAATTTAAGTTTAAAAAATCTTTAATATGAGTAGGAAATTTGATCTTATCTGGATAATCAAGTTGAACTTTTCTTCTTAAAGGAGACTATCTTACTTATTTTTTAAAATTTTTTAAGAAAATAATAATAAATAAAATATTTATTTTGTTCTCTCTAAAGTTTCCCAGGTGATATTCTGTTTAAAATTCTATTGGTTAGTATAATGTCCATGGCAGTTCAAATACCTTGATTCGTGCTCAAAGTCTGTTACTCTCCGTTTCATATCAAAATTGGTCTTTCTATCTGCCTGCATTAAGATATTTATTCTCTAATAAATCTATCTTTAAGTCTCAGATATTATTTGCTCTTATCCCAAAGTTCATCTCCCATCTTTGTGAGTCGTCTCTTAGATTTCTTTTCTTCAGCTTCTTCTCACCGATTGTGCTTTCTGTCCATACTCACACGGTTGTGCAGAGTTTCACTTTTGATTTTATCATGCCGTGGGTAAAGTAGGTTCCTGTGAGGAAGAAAGGTGGCGGCACTATTTCTCCCTCATCATCCAGCTCCACACCACCTCTGATAGTGACTCCAATTTGACCCGTCGTGACTCAAACCGGTGATATATCTATTTACCTCCAAGATCCATGTCTCCAGGAACTCTTGAAAACTATTGCCGCTGAACACAGTCAACCATCCTCAATAGCCGCCGTTCCTCAATCGGCCAATCCAACCCCAACCACTGGCCATTTGGTGCCCCAACCGTCAACTGCTGTTACCAAGGGTTCTGAAAAACCCTCAATCAAATGGAAATGGGGAGTTGTTGGCTCTTGGAAATATAAGCTTCGACAGTGGTTTGGGTTTTCTAGTCGTGTCTCCACGTCATCAATTCAACCAGTGGAGTTAGAGGATTCTGACTCATCTGCTCAAAAGGATGAAAAGCTCAGGGATACTTCACCTGATGACTTGGCACAAGGGGTAAATTCTATTAACCGCTTAATAAAAAATTCCTGAATGCAAATTGTGTTAATCACTGGAACACAATAGTATCTAAGCAAAATAATAGGGGAATGTAACATTGACATTCCTAAGCATGAAAAAGCAGGGATACTGGAGTTTTTATCTAGCCGTGGGTTTATGAAGTCAGTCTCCAAACTTTCCTTTTATATTGATGGCTTGGTAAGTGATTTTTATGTGAATCTCTATGAAATACGAAATGCTGACAGTCCCATGTTTCAGAAAGTCTATGTCCGAGGTCACATGTTTGATTTCATTGTTAATTTGATTAGAGAATATTTGGGTTTGGGTACTGTTGATGCTATTTTTAGATCTAAGGAATCTTCAATTGTTAATCTTGCTGACGTTGCTTCTGAATTAACTGGAGGACATATACAACAATGGCCTCATGACAATGCCATTAAAGCATCTGCTCTATCAACCAAATACTCCATTCTTCACAAAATCTCTAAGTCCAATTGGTTTTCTTGTACCCACTCTTCAACGGTGTTTGCTGATCATGCAAGACTTTTATATTCTATTGGGACTAACTCTGTTTTTTGATCTTAGTCAACACATATATAAGTTTATCTATGGCTACCAGCAGTGGGATAAAACCTATGGGAGTTTTCCCTTTCCAGTTCTCATTACATCCGTTCTCCTCAAACAACACGATGTACTGGATTCAGCAGATGATGAACCTGTCTATCCCACAAAGCTGATCAAGGTTTCTGCAAAATTTTTCAAAGGCAAAAGGGTGAATGTCATGAAATCTGCCACTCAGTCTATGCCTTCTTCTTCTAGTGTGTCTCGGAAGTATCTTAGCTCTTGTGCCCTTACTTGTTGCCTTACTCCAAGTTCAACAATCTATGATCACGTTTCATCAGGCGGTTACTACATTAGAACAGGCAGTTAATATGGCCATCCCTAGTCAAGTTGATGACTTCTCCACTACTGACTCCGATGAATGATGGTTGGCATTTTTGTTGGCAAAAAGGGGGAGACACATTGTTTTTTGCTAATTGATTTTTCATTGGTTTTGCTGACTGATGCTGATTGCTAAAACTTTGCTACTTTGCTTTTCTATTTTAAGCTGATTATTGCCACATTACTACATTTTGTCTAACGCTTCTGGGATATTGCTACATTTGATATGTGATATTGATACTAGTGTTTTCTTCAGTATTTAGATGCTAATATTTCTTGGCTGATATTTTTGATATTGCTGGTACTTAAACTTTGTTTTTACAGCTTATTAATTCAAAAACCTTGGAGCTATGTTTTGATAAAAAAATAATGCCAAAGAGGGATTTTGTTAGATAATTGTATTGACTATTATTTCGGTATTTGTATTTTTATTAGGCTGACTATAAATTCGGTTTTTGAATTGGATAATATATGTTGAGTGGTTAAGTTGGATTAAGTCTCTTAAAGATAAATATTTCTCAGCTAATAATTCTTTAGTTGTATTTATCTTTTTTAGATATTCTTATATTTAATATTGTGATTATCTTATAGAAGAATATCTTGTATATCTTTCTACATTGCTATCCTTGAGTGATAGAGTTTGATGTTAATCAAACCACGTACTGAAAGCCTTGCTGAAATTCATTATAAATATTCGGGAGAATATTTATGGTAGATAACTCGGGAGGAGTACATCTATTTCACTATTGCAGACTGTCACGGGAGTGTCACAACAGTTTTTGTGGAACAGTTCCAAAACTCATGGGGAGTTCGGCTTCGGGAGAAGTTTTGTCATCTTCAGAGGGATTCTAGAAGGTGCTGCAATATAAACAAGAGGGATTCTTGTTGTGAGTTGGTAAGATAAAACTTAGAGTAGGGTAGTGGTAGACTAGAGGGATTCTATTGTTTTATACTACACTATTGTAATGTTCTTATCTTAATGAATTTTGCAGCTTGGCCTTGTTTTGATGACGTAGCCTAAGATTGGATTTATTCCAATTGGGTGAACCTTGTTAAATCTTGGTATTCATTTGTTTACGCTAAATTTCTATACTCAGCTTGTTAATTACAATTTAATTGATTAATTGCTAGCCTGAGATTCTATCAAATATGGGTCAATATCGAGACAATAAACATCTTGTTAATTGACCACATTCTTGGAATTCCACAGGAGACTGCACAAGGGGACAAAATTGGAAAAATGCAAGAATTGAATCCGAAAGAGAAATCCTTGCACCTCCAGATTCGCAAATATTTAGGATAATAATTGTCTTAATTTGTACTATTCCAGAAAGTGCTCCGAGAATCTCTCATTTTAATTCCTGGCACAAGTTTTGAATGTAAGAAATAGCAATTAAAATTGTCAAAGACACTATTTAATAATGTTTCCTTAAAACCATCGGAAAATGTCATTTAGAAATTTGCCATATTTCTTTCTTCTTATTGTGAGGGTATAGGGATTGATGTGTTGGAGAGAAATGGTGCATATGCCATGTAGGAGACACAAGAGACGTATATGAGTTGAAGTGGTATTTTACTGGCGCATGTGTTTTCGATTAAACTTTTTTTGAAGAGAACTGTTTATGAATTAAGGTAAAAGTGAGATTTTCTTGTTGACTTTGCTCAAGAACAATGGAATAATTTTTTGAAAGATAATTTTATTTTATTTTTGTTATATTTAGCAGTTAAGTTACTTGAGTTGTCCCTTAGGGAATATTTCAATGGGCGAAGAGGAGAGCGCAAACCAAAGGTTTTGAGTTCGAATTTTATCAACACCCTACTGGAGTAGCAGAATATCGACGTGTGCAAGAACTGATCTAGACACTACTAAAAAAAGAAAAAAAAAGTTACTTGAAATGATACTTTTCCTATTATATTAGGGTATGTTCGGATGGGCTTATAAGAAAATATTTTTTATGAAAGTAATTTTTTCTTAAATTAAGCTTTTTTGTATTTCCTGTAATAATTTATTAGTGCTTTCTTAAAAAAAAAAAAAAAAGAAAAGAGAAAAAAAGAATAACAAAAAAAAATCCCAGTGCCGTATGATATGGGTGGATATCGACACGATAAACATCTTGTTAATTGACCACATTCTTGGAATTCCACGGGCGACGGCGCAAGGGGACAAAATTGGAAAAGTACAAGAATTGAATCCGAAAGAGAAATCCTTACATCTCCAGATTCGCAAATATTTAGGATAATAATTGTTTTTGGATAGGGGAAAGTTCTTTACTTGGAGAGGACTAGAATAAGTAGACTGTCAATCACTTGCTGAACCAGCTCGGAACATTATCCTTGTCGAGATTCGAATCCTCGTCAGCCGGAAGATTTCTCCCCACATCACTCCTGCTATGCCATCTCGCCTGTACCCCTAAGGGTAGAATAATAATTGTCTTAATCTGTACTCCTTCCGCTTCCGTTTCATGACAATCATTATGAAACCACAATTCAAGGTTATTATGAACTATTTCGTGTATTATCAATAAATTATTTTTAAATGATTTTTTTTAATATAAATAAAAGAAAAATCGCTATTCCAATATACAAGTAAAATAAAATAAAATAAAAATCACCAAAATTTTAACTCCTATCAATTTATCATATTAATTAATGTTGAAATTTATCCAATAAGTAACATATATTAATGAAAAAAGATTTATATTTTTCTTACCAAATAATCTGGATATGTGGTTTGTTCTTTATTATAGAAATTGATGAAAAAAGAATGCTTCTCAAAATGTAGCTTTTCTAAGTAATGTTATGGATATATAAAGTTTCTTACTTATATTATAGAGCTGTCAAAATGGGTTGAGTCCTTGGGGCAGACCCAACCCTACCCTACTCCAAATTTTTAAAAAGTTGGGTCAAAAAAATATGGTTTTAATTGCATCAAAAAAATCTTAACACCATTTAATGAGTATATCATTAGAGGATAATATAGAAAAAATACATCCAAATATCTATCTAATTAGCCAAACACAATGACTTATAATTAGTTATAAAAAAAGTTAGTTAAAATAACTTAAATTTTGTGATGGAGGGGAAGTACTATAAAAAATATATATACATAATAAAAATTTAACTTATCAAATACATATTCGGCATAAAAAATAAAAAAGAAGCATAATAGCAATAATTTTTAAGGAGAATTGCAAAAATAGTACTAATTATATGGTCCAAAATACAAACTGGTACCTCATCTTTTTTTTACGGGATGTCATTTAAGTATTTCTGATCACTTTTCTGTTCAAAAAAGTCACGAGCCGGGCACATGTCTAATTTTTGAGGATAAAATTGTCAATCCACATCTCTGTCTTCCGGGGAATCGCCCATATTGTACTCCCTTCATACCAAAATAAGTGTCTTTATAGGAAAAACGGTTTGTTCCATGATATTTCTCATTTTGTATTATCAAGACTCATAAATTGAGATTTTTCCAATATTATCCTTTACGTTACTCCTAAAACAATTCACTAGATAATTAATACTCTCTAAGGGATATATCATTAATGGGAAAAGATAAAGGGTAATGTAGACTACTTGTATTTTAAAACACTTAAAAATAGGGACTTCTTAATTGGCGTGCATAACCTTAAACGACACCTAATTTGGAATGGAGGTAGTACTAAATATTTGACCCAAAATCCAAACTCATACTTCATTTTCTTTGCATGCTAACTAAGCACTATTCATTCCGTCCGAATTGAATTTCTAATTTTGACTAATATAAATTTTAAGAAAATTAGTTAATTTAATTTAGTTTACACTTAATAATATCAATTTCTTAAGAAAATTTTAACTAATATAGGAAATGAGCATTCATTTCCAGACAACTCAAAATGAAAATGTAGACATTCAATTTTGTACTGAGGGAGTATTACATTTTACGGGCTGCCATTTCATTATTTCCGATCTGTTTTGGACCTTTTTTCGATTAAAAAATAAAGCGTGTATAGGTCACATGTCATTTTTTTGAGGGTAAAACTATCACCCACTAGCAAACCGCACCCCATACCTAGTCATCATCGAACCTTTATTTTTCCTTTTCATATCCCAACCCCATAAATACTAATATGAGAATTAAATCAAAAAATTAATAAGATATATATTTTAATAAAATTTTTTATTAGTTTAGAAAATAGAATATTCAATTCCGAACAACTAAAAATGGAATATGAAACATACATTTTTGGACTAAAGAGTAATAATTAAAAGATTTTTATTAATATTTTTCTTAATGTAATGAAAAAATGGCATACAAATATATAATATGAGATTTGGAGTTGTCCTTGTGTCGTATCGAGAAGGATTTCTCCCCTTATCATTTCATTAATTAAAAGTAGTTGATGTGCTTGGATCCAGGACCATACGTTCAAATTGAGTTTGGAAACATTACTAGAAAAATACTTCCTCTAGTCCTACATGTAAGCTGTTTTAGCATTTTTTACAAATAAAAAACCCCAGTCAAACTGTCTAAAAAATTAGAGTAAGAAATAACTATAAGGGTAAAAGTAGAAACTTTTTTATTTAATTTTCCCGAACAATCACACTTTGGTTTGTCGGTGGATTTTTTGGAAGAGAAGATAGTGAATTAATTTTTCACACATATTAAAGATACAAATCGAGGGGTATACTTTTTTCCTCTGATCTTAATTGGAATTGTGTGGTCGAGTAGTTTGGAGATAAAACCTTCATAACGGAGGTCGTGAGTTTGACTCACTTTTACTACATACTCTAACCTTGCTAAGTTGTAGCTCCTAACGGAACAGTCGAGATGCTACCGAATTGGTTTGGACACCAACATGTCATTTTTTCGAGGGTAAAACTATCAATTCACTATATTCTCTCCCAAACACCCCACAGGCAAACCACACCCCACACCTAGTCATCGTCGAACCTTCATTTTTCCTTTTCATATCCCAACCCTATAAATTACTAATATGAGAATTAAATCAAAAAATTAGTAAGATATATATTTTTATAAAATTTTTACTAGTTTAGGAAATAGTATATTCAATTCCGAATAATTAAAAATAGAATATAGAACATTCATATTCCTATGAAGGAGTAATAATTAAAGGCTAAGTATAACATTTTTATTAATATTTTTATTAATGTAATAAAAAAATGACATACAAATATATGATGGGAGATGTGGGGCTGTCCTTGTTTCTTATGGGGAAGGATTTCTCCCCTTATCATTTCATTAATTAAAAGTAGTTGACGTGCTTGGACTCCGCACCATGCGGTCAAATTGAGTTTGGTAACATTACTAGAAAAATACTTCACCCCATCAAAATACTGACCAGTTAGAAAATTTACAATTATTTGAATTAATAAGAAAGAAAAATAAGAAATTGTAGTGAAAACTTCGGGGAAAAAAAAAGGGAATTCTAGAGGATATGCATAATAAGAAAAAGAAATAAATATTAAATTTGTAAAAATATACATAATACGAAAGTACTATTGTATATATAAACTATATATAATAAAAAAATTAATTTACCAAATATTCATAATTAAAACCTATACATACATGCATAGTTTTCTATGATGACAGAACATATTAAGAAATGGTGAAGTGGGGTAAAGATCAATAATTCTAATTTTTAATTAAAAAATAAAACTAAACTAAATCTTGAATGGAATGGGAATTAATCACCAATTCATATACTGTTAGCTAAATTTCCCAAATCCTACTGCTTAACTTGTCACCACAAATTAATATATTCGTTACAAAGATAATAAGATACTCCATGTAAAGCGCAATGTTTGAGACATGAGGAGAAAGGGTTCGTTTCAAAATACTTGTAAATGAATTTCTCATATATATTACCCTTCATTTATAATTAATTAATTTTTCTCTCTAGCTTGAAATAGGAAACTACCAAATCTTGCAAGAATCATGCCAGATCCCCTTCCACAAGGAAGATGGCGGCCTCCCAACTGCCACCACCACCAACTGATCAACCGCCGGCTGGTTCTCCATGGGGTAAATGAAGCTTTTACTCCCTCTGCAAAACACAGACAAACAATGCCCAGCGGAATTCCCTTGAAATCTCCTCAATCTGTTAAGGAGGAACCACCCTTCTTGTTCACCAAGTAGGAGGCTGAGAAACTGAACGTACCCTTCAAATTGGCTCTGGTAGGGAAATTTTCGTACCAAAGCCTTGTCTTGATATGATTAGGAAATTGATAATAACAATTGGACTCAAGGGAGATTGCACAATAGGACTAATCGATGCCAGACATGTCCTAATTCAAGTAACACATGAAGACGACTATTGCAAACTGTGGCTTAAGGGGGTTTGGACTTTCAATGGTGTTCCAATGCGTTTTCTTAAATGGACGCTGCAATTTCACATGAAGGAGGAACCCTCAACAATCCCGTCATGGATTTCCTTCCCATATCTTCCCATCCACTTCTTTAGGAAGGAAATTCTGCACTCATTCGGATCAATTGTCGAAAATCCATTAAAAGTCGATGTCCCCACAGCCAGCATGTCGAGATCAAGCATAGCCCGGGTGTGCATTCAGTTGGATCTGCTGCATACATTGCCGCACAGAATCCGGATTAATCAAGAGGATTCAGGGTTTTGGAAGGCACTAAAATATGAACACAAACTGCAATATTGTTCTTAGTATAGGAAGGTCGAACACTCTCAAGATCGATGCCATGTGAAAAACCCAAACTAGAAGGCAACTAAATCACAACACAGACCAGAAGGTGTTCGAGAAGTCCAGCAAAATCCGAAGGTGAAAAATTTGCAGGTATGGAAAAGTAAAGCAACAAACATGATGGACCCTAGCCTACCGCAAATCAAGTTGAGACAAAATACAGAAGCAACAAAGAAAGGAGCGATCATCCAAGGAGACTCAGAACATGGGAATGGGACGCATGAAGGAAATCTGGAGAAAGAACAGTCGACAGCAAAAAACCCTAATTTGGGCAAGGAAATTCTGCCAACAGAAGACAACGGGAAAACGGATAAATGTTCAAATAGCCAGGCTTCATTTTCAGGGAAATCAACAAACCAAGGTGCATTGGCAGTAGCCCCTGTATAGACCCAATTAGACAATTTGAGGGAATCAGCCTCTGATCAAGATGCCATTAATCCAACTAGAAGAGACACGCATATAGAATTTGTGGCTGATACTGAAGGATTAAATCTGTATGTGGACATTCTGGCAATGAACGAGGCTCAATTTGCCACCCCCACCCCCCCAAAACCAGATTAAAAAGAAGAAAGAGGTTCCTCCCTCAAATGTGATTACAAAACTTCAGTCCCGACATGGCTCATCCTCCAATCAATCAGTATGAAGATGCGACTATAGGTAATTCTACCTCTTTGGACAATCGAAACATTATACTTTAGCCCACAAACTAATGATGATTGCTATTTTAGAACCTATGATAAATTCCTCGAGGATTGCCTCCTATGCATTCAAGCTTAAGATGCCACATTATTGTTCAAACTCAAATGGGAAAATTTGGTTATTCTGGAGTTCAGATTTATTGGTAAATGTCATGAGAAATTCGAATGAAATGCTGTCTTGTTCGGTGGATAAATACATGGGTTTGGATGTAAACTGTATGATGTCTTTTATTTATGCTTTGCAACTATGTAGCTCACCGGCAATTATGGGAGGAGATGGCAATAGTCTCGGCATTAGTTGCTGGCCCATGGCTGTTAGGAGGGTATTTTAATGTGGTTTGCCAACTTGGTGAAAGCTTAGGATCTCCTCCGGCACTTAGACCAATTCGAGAATTCAATGACAGTGTGGAATATTTTGGACTATTAGATTTGCCTTTTATAGGCAGTAATTACATTTGGTACAGATTGGCATTTCCCCCTCTTTGGAGGAGATTGGATAGGGTTTTGGTAAATGATAGCTAGCAGCAAACCCTCTTTTTTTTTTTTTTGAAAACACCTCTTCATAGCAGGGGTTTGGCAGACCCTACCTGTTTATTAAAAAATGAAAAAATAAACTTGTTACACGAGGGGCTTAAAAGCCTTCAGGACGAGATGTAAGAATGAAATTTAAATAAGTTGAAAAGAAGATACCCGACACCTATCTAAATTACAAAAACCTCTAGAAAGAAGAAGTAACTCTGAAAATAAATAAACTTCGGAGTAATTGGAATGTAAACTTACATTTGCTAGAGAATCTGCCACTTGGTTTGCTTCCCTGTAAATATGAATGATCTGAAAATCCCCAATAGCTAGAAGCCTTTTAATTCATCTCATTTGCATAAGATGCTTCCAATTGCAAGATATTGTGTCATTAATCATCTCCACAACCTACTTTGAATCCATTTGAATAAGGACATTTAGCCAATTATTGTTGATACAAAATTGTAGCCCTTTCTCCAAAGCTGTAATTTCAGCTGCTATGTTTGAACCCCGACATTTCGATCCAAAGAAAGCTCCTTGGAACTTGCCATTTCCCAGCCTGACCACACCCCTAAAAGAAGAATCCCCCGTGACCTTTGCGGCTCCATCAACGTTCAGGATTATACAATCGGAATAAGCCTTCCTCCACCAATCAATCCGAGCAAAACTTATGTTTTTGGTAGGATGGTATGTACCGAAAAGCATGCTCACCTTTGGCATATTAAAGACCTGTTGTAGTCCAAGAAGCTGATATTCAGTTGCAGCAATAATATTTCCAGAAGTGCTCTGAGTATCCTCGTAGATAAATCTGCACCTTGATTTCCAAATCTCCCTGCAGATTAAAATTGGCAGAAGTCTGACAAGGGGACCATGCTGCTGAAATAATGACTCCCAATACAGCAGCATATCTTCTAAGGTATTTGCTCGTTCCATATCGAGATTAAAGCACCGCCCAAATCTTAACCGTACGACGTTAGCAACGGCACAGTGTACAAATGAATGATTAATTGTTTCCTCAGCCTTAAGGCAATGACACCTGGAAGCAAACCGGAAGCCAATCTTTTTCCTGATGTCATCTATGGGGAGAAAATTATTGTGTAAACGCCACATGAAAATCGACCAAGAGGGCAATATTTCCTTGTGCCAGAATTTCGAAGAGAAATCTCCCAGAGATGAGTCTCCCTGCATGCTTTCCAGACATGAAGATGTAGAGAATAGACCATGATTTGTTAGCTTCCAAATATGTATATCCTTGCTGCCATCGAAAATCATATCAGAAGCCTTAATCTTCCTTGTCAAATCTTCCGAAAGCATGGACTGTAAAAGCTCCCAATTCCAGTCCCCATCTAATCGGCATTGTGCAATGGTAAGTAGAGGCTTTTGAATAGGCATAAGCTCACAGAGTTTCTCTTCTTGCAACCAATTCTCAAACCAGAAGGATGAAGCACCAGTTCCAACCAATAAATAGATATTCTTTTCAGCCTCCAATGATGAATTAGTCATCCTACGCCAAATTTCTGAACCACTGTGAAATGAAGAACTCGAAACATCAAATTCATATTTTAATTTGAAATGCTTGAAACATAAATTATCCTTTGTTCTCAAGTTCCACCACAACTTTGCCCGGATGCATGCATGATTTGAGATAAAGAATGAACCCCCAGGCCACCATTCGTAATAGGAGTGCTAATTTTATTCCAGGCACACCAGTGTTTGTTCTGAGTTCCATCTGTCGAACCCCGGAAAAAGGAAGCAAAAGTTTTCTCTATCTCTTTCAAAACTTGCTTTGGAGGATTAACACAAGCTAGCAAATGAGTCACCATTGATGAGAGGACAGACTTGATAAGTAATAATCGGCCACCAATGCTCAAGTACTTCTTCTTAGGGATGGCAATGGGGCAGGTCAGGGCAGGTTTTTGAAAACCCAGACCTGCCCTGCCCTTCTTGGAGCTAGGCCCGCTCTGCCCCGCGACCTGCCACGGGTTTCTTAACTCAGGCTCGTGACCTGCCCTGACCTGTTCCTATAAAACCTGACCTGTTCCAATTTTGACCTGTTCTGATTTTTTGGGTGGGTTTGGGTCAAACTGACCCGTTCAAGAATTTAAGGGAAAAAAAAATGTGAAAATGTAAACAAAATTCATATCAACATAAATAAAATAAAATACAGCTTTGCCAATTAAATAAAATAAAATTGTTCCACAATTAAATAAAAAACATCCTAAATGATATTCCAAAAAGCCTGTTCCACAATTAAAAAAAATAACTCCTAAATAATATTCCAAAAAGCCTGTTCCACAATTAAAAAAAACTGACTCCTAAATAATATTCCCAAAAGCCTGTTCCACAATTAAATAAAACACATCCTAATGTTCCAAAAAGCATAGTTCCACAATTAAATAAAATACATCCTAATGTTCCAAAAAGTATAACGGCTTTCCCAAT
>JAOXNR010015133.1:0-28942 GCA_028571225.1 Parsonsia alboflavescens
ATATATATAAACTAAAAATATTTCACAATGTAAGATTATTGTATTACTTGAAGCAAATTCTGTTTATCCTACATCATTTTAATTTTATTAGATATTAGTATAGAAACCCACATATTGTGTGAAAAGTCATTAATAATAATTGTATAAAGTATGAAATAATAAAATTAAAAATAAAAATATATTTAAGAAAAAGTAATTTAACTTGAAATCCACTATCTGGTTAAAGTAAAATTTGTCTAAAATTAAGAAATGAGAAATATCCACGTATAATTTTCAGTTACTTTTTAGAAAAACTCAATTAATTACATTCATACTTTCTCCGTCACCATTTATAATTCATTAGAACAAACTTTTATTATCACTAATTATAAGTCATTATTATTAGTTTATTAGGTAGTTGACTGAGTTTTTTGCCTTATTACCTTTGCCTGAGTTATCCATCTCTCTCTTTCCGAAACTCTCTTCTTCCTTCAAATCATGCATAAAGGACATTTTAGGAAAAAAAATTTTCTTATGTTTACAAAATGACGACTAGTAACTTATAAACAATGACTAAGAGTGTACTAGTTTATTTTATATATATCTATAAATATATATATATATATTTATTTATTTATTTACATGAAAATATTAGTGTGTGCTATGGAGCACACACTAACAAGTGCTCCAGTTAAGTTTCTAACAATCAAAGTTAAAGGTCAACTATCTTATTTTTTTAAAACAATTGATTAAAATTTAATCAAGTGCCTCTAAGATTTCATTTATTCTTTCAAGGTTTAGTTTATAAAAAATATTTGAAAATTAATTTTTTATAGAAGAATTTATTTATTTTTAACAATTAACCGTTAACTTTGATCATTGAAGATTTAAGTGGAGTACTTGTTAATGTGTGCTCCGAGGCACACACGATCATTCCTCTCTCTCTCTCTCTCTCTCTCTATTTATATATATATATATATATAAATCATTACAATTTACAATAAATATTTTAAAATTATATTATACATTATATTTTGTATTTTGTATCCTTTTCCTTTAACGGTGTCCGTGCCAGTATTTTGTACCCTTAAAATTCTTTTAAAATAAGGAATAATGTAGATTTTTATATGATCAATATGCTTGGTTGTAAATAAATATTAGGCCTTGGATTTTATAACAATTTGTCTACATCATTTTCAACATCATCCAATAAAATAATATATATTATGTGATTCTTTGATTTAAATAGATTCAAAGAAATTTTATATATAAATTAATAATAAAAAAAGTTATATTTAGCTAATTATTTAATTCTATTAGGAATCTTATATTTTTGAAGCTCATAGATGGAAATTTGACATTTTTTAATTTACATGAAGATTATTTTCTTTTTAAGTAATTTAATTAACAGTATGGTTATATATTTTTTTTTCTATATATTTAAAGCAATTAATTTTCTAAATATTAATATATATTTATATATAATATTTGATCCTTGAAAATCTTTTAAATTGAATTTTTACATAAAATAAGGATAGCTTAATATTTTTTCTTTTTTAAAGGCCTAATTTGATCCTCTCTTTCTAATTATCCCTTTAACTAATTTTAATATCTATCTAGTTAGAGAGAGAAAGTATACAATTTAGACATAATAAATGTGTAATAGGAGAACCGTAACTCTTTAGAGGCTCATTACTCATTTATAAAAATTATAAATTAAGTTTACTTAATGTATCTAAAGACACAATACTCCTATATAAATTTGTTTAAATTTCAAAACTTCATTAGTGTCAAAAAAATAAAAGTTAATGGTTTTTCTTTTATAGATATTTAATATTTAATAATATATATAAAAAATAAGAAAATTTAATTTTTAATTATTCAATGGATTTAAAATTTTAATATTAACCCCCCACCCCCATTAAAAAAAAACCCTTAAATATACATAGTTGATTTAATCATATTTGGGAAGATAAAAGAGTTCTCCTTTTCTTTTCTAGAATCCCCATAACATACCTTTTTTTTTTTTTTGGAAATTTATTGTAATATTTTTTTTTATTCTATCGGTGAAATAAAATAATATTATACTATATTTTATTTATCTTAGTTATTTGTATTATATATTAACTTCATACCATACAAAATTAAGTTGTAGTAAATTCTTTTTATTTGACTAATCAGGAAATCTAAATTTTAGGTTGCCAACAAAAAATTACTAAAAATAGTGTTAATATCATATATCAAATATTAAATTGAAAAGAACATATAGCACACTTGATCCTTAGCTAAACGGTCGAAAAAGGTACCAGTCTTTAAACCTATAGTTCACCAATTTTATACAAACTTCTCTCCGTTTAAGCTTTTTAGCCTAGCGATGTGGGACAATAGATCATTCTCAATACAAAACTAGCTACCACCACAAAAATAATTTTATTACGTTATATTTTGTTTCAAAATTTATCGTAACTCATATTATTGATTTTTTAAAATTAATTTATAAATTATATTATATGTACTTCTACATTTTGAATTTATTGACTATATATTATTATTTATAATTTAAAGTATTACTATTATAATCTTTTTTTTTAACTTGATTTGATACTATTTTATTTCAAATAAATGTATTAATCAATACCTTTAAAAATAGATTAATCAAAAGGTGTTTCAAATTTGAAAAATATATCTTGGAAAAAGGAAAAATTGCACAAATAAACTATAGTTTTCCCTTGATTTATAAATTATATTATATGTAAATTCTATGTTTTGAATTTATTGAATATTTATTATTAATATTTAATTAAAAACCATTATTATTATAATCCTTTTTTATAACTTGATTTCATACCATTTTATTTCAAACTAATGTATAACCCAATGTCTTTAAAAATAGGTTAATCAAAAGGAGTATCAAATTTGAAAAATATATCTTGGAAAAGGGAAAAATTGGATTAAAAAAAGCATACTTTTAACCAGTGATTTAATATTAATTTTTTAAATTAATTTATAAATTATATTGTATTTAAATTCTATGTTTTGAATTTATTGAATATTTATTATTATTTAATTAAATTATTATTATTACAATCCTTTTTTTATCAAATACAATAACGTTTCTATCATGTAATATTTCGTGATTAAGAAATCTCAAACTTTAGAATTCCAACAAATATATATCTATATATATATATATATATAAAATTTTGAATAAATCTTTCAAATAATGATGATTTTTGAAACTATTTATATTTTGATTTAATAATATTTGAGAAGATAAAAGATTTTTTTTCTTTCCTAGATTCTCCTTAACATACTATTTTTTTTTTTGGTTATAAATTTATTATAATATATGCTCATATAAATTTGTTTAAATTTCAAAATTTCAGTAGTGTTCAAAAAATCCAAATTCACGGCTTGTCTTATATATATATAAATATAAATATATATAAATATAATTAATAATCTAAATAACAACTATTAAAGTTTAATTTTTAATCATTCAATGCAAGGAAAATTTTACCCCTCCTGACCAGTCCCCCCAAAAAAATAATAAATTAAAGTATACTTAGTTGATTTAATAATATTTAGGAAGATAAAAGAGTTTTTGTTTTTCTTTTCTAGAAACCCCTTAACATATCATTTTCTTTTTTTTTTTTGTAAATTCATGATAAAATATATATTTTTTATTCTATCAGTTAAATAAACTAATATTTTTTATTTATATTACTTATTTTTATTACATATTAATTTCATACAATAGTAAATTCAGTTTTATTTTATTTTTTTGACTAATTAGGAAATCCAAACTTGAATCCCAACAAAAAAATTACTAAAAATAGAAATATTAACATATATCAAATATTAAACTGATAAAAACATATAGTACACATGATCTTAGTCAAAAGGCTGAGAAAGATATGAATCTTTAAGCCTATGGTTCGTCAATTTTATACAAGTTTCCCTCTCTAAGCTTCTTACTCTAGCTATGTGGGACAATAGTTCAATTTTAAAACAAAATTGGCTGCTACTAAGAAATTGGTTTTATTTCTTTGTGTTTTGTTTCAAATTTTGTCATAACTCTTATTATTGATTTTTTAATGAATTTATAAATTATATTTTATGTAATTCTATGTTTTGAATTTATTGAATAAATTATTATTTAATTATAAGTATTAATTTTATAATCATTTTCAATAACTTGATTCGATACTATATTGTTTCAAATAAATATATTAATCAATATCTTTAAAAATAGATTAATCAAAAGGTGTTTCAAATTTGAAAAATATATCTTAGAAAAGGGAAAAATTGGACAAGTAAAGTATAGTTTTAACCCATGATTTATTATTGATTTTTTAAATTAATTTGTAAATTATATTAACTATGAATTCTATGTTTTTAATTTATTGAATATTTATTATTATTATTTAATTTAAAAAGTATTATTATTATAATCTTTTTTTTATAACTTGATTTGATACTGTTTTGTTTCAAACTAATTTATTAATCAATGTCTTTAAAAATAGGTTAATCAAAACTATCAAATTTGAAAAATAAGTCTTCGAAAAGGGAAAATTTTGACAAAATAAAGTATAGTTTCAGTGATTTATTATTGATTTTTTAAATTAATTTAGAAGTTATATTGTATGTAAATTCTATGTTTTGAATTTATTCACTATTTATTATTATTTAATTAAAAGTATTTTTATTACAACCTTTTTTTCACAAGTATAATAACATTTCTATCATGCAATATTCCATTATTAGGAAATCTCAAACTTTAGAATTCCAACAAAAAAAAAGAAAATATATTTTTGAAATAATTCATCCAGATAATGATGATTTTTTTAAAAAATATTTATATTTTGATTTAATAATATTTGGTAGGATGAAAGAGTTTCTTTTTTCTTTTCTAGAATCTCTTTAACATACAATTTTATTTTCTTTGTAAATTTATTATTATATATTCCTATATAAGTTTGTTTAAATTTCAAAACTTCATTAGTATCCTAAAAATCAATGTTTATGGTTTGTTTCATATAAATATATATATATATATTTATTTATTTATATGATTAATAATCTATTTATTAATTATTAAAATTTAATTTATAATTATTCAATTTATTGAAAAATTTAATATTTATCACCCAACACTCCCCCAGGCCCCCCCAAAATACTTTAAATATACTTAGTTGATTTAATAATATTTGGGAAGATAAAAGAGGTTTTTTTTTTCTTCTTCTAGAATCCCCTTAACATACCATTATTTTTTAATTCTATCTGTTAAATAAACTAAAATTATGCTATATTTTATTTATATTAGTTATGTGTATTATATATTAATTTCAAATAGAATAGTATATTCAGTTTTAGTATATATATATATATATATATTTATATATTTTCACTAATCAAGAAATCTAAAGTTCAAAATCCAAACAAAAAATTACTAAAATTAGCATTAATATCATATGGCCGATAGAATATGTATCTGATATAAGAACGTACACTTGATCTTATCTAGAAGTTCGAAAAAGGTATGAGTTCTCATATGTTGGGCCTCTTCCTTTTATAAAATCATCAGTCTACTCTTGTTTAGATTTCCCATGTGCGAAAAGACTATGTGTTTTTCAAATATTTATGTGTTATTATTATTATTATTTTTTCTAGGACTCTCTCTCTCTTTATTATTTCTTTTAATGAAATATTTTAAAGTTTATTTTGTTAGAGAGAGAAAATAATCATTTTTATGTTGTTATTGTTATTATAATTATTTTTATTAATCCTTTGGTGGGACTCTCTCTCGTTATTATCTCTTTATTTGAAATATTTTAATGTTTATCATATCAAAGAGAGAAAATAATAGATTTGGAATGAATAAACTTTGTCCTAAGTACTTAGAGAATGACACTTTTCAACCTCTTGTGCTATGGGATCTACTTTTATATATTAATATAGATACTAATATACTCTTATCACCATCCGAAATTGGATATTATCATTTTGACTTTAGTAAATTGTATTAACATAGTTTCATTTATTTAAAGAATCATTCGTTGTGTTTTTTTTTTTTTTTTTTTTTTTTTACAAGTTGGGTCCATAACCTCTTTTTCTTATGGATTTTTTAGTCCTCCAACAATTTTTTTATGGAGAGCTTGGTCCATATCGATTTATTTTAATTTTTTAATCCTCCACCTCTTATTTTTTACGTCATTGATGTTGAATGTAAATTCTTAAAATTAAAAATTTTTGCTTATAATAGGATTTGAATCTTGGCAAAAAATATTCTTTTTTTTTAAAAAAAATGAAAAGAGTCCATAGTGACGGGGGGTTTGGCAGACCTCTACTTGTTTATGAAAATGGAATTAAAAAGAGGAGGGGACATAAAGAACCTTACTTAGAGGGTGGAAAGCAATCTAGTACATAGGATAAACTATAGACGAAAGTTATTTAAAATGGGAAAATTATAAGCTTTCTGAATGTGGAACAGCTACCAATTAATCTTATGAATGATGCCACCACTGCCACTTGAGTCCTCAACATAGACAAGTGCACATCGTGCATACAAAATCTGACGCAAAGCTGGTTTCAATTCAAGCTGGTTCGGTTGTGGGGCATGCTTTGGATGCTTCGGTTTAGCAAGGTTCGGCTCCACCTTCGGACAAATCTCTTCCGTCGTCAGACTCTCCTCCAAGGTGGTCTGACCAGTTGAAGCCGACTCCACCATCAGCTCCATGACTGTCAGAACGTTTGAAGAAGAGGACGTGAGTTGCTTAAAGGACCAAACCGGTTTTGGAATGTAGTTGGGTCGGTTTCGGTCAATCTGATTCCTTTTTGTAATTGTCGAATTCTGGTTTTATTTTCATTAAGGATACTTGAGTAATTTTTTTATTATTAGTTGACCTAGGTATTTAAGTTATTTTGCTTTGTAATTTTAGGGATTTTTTTGATCAATTAAAACTGCCTATATTCGACCTTTTCCAGATTTTTTTTTCACTGCTTCAAAAAAAATTGTTCTTCACTTGATTTAATTTTCATCTTCTAACTACTTGAATTGAAGTTTGATTAGAAGGAACTTTGAATTAGGTTTCCCTTTTTTTCGTTTGTTGTTTTTTAAGTTTCTGAACAAGAACGAGCACTCCAGTTTTCATTGAATCTACAAAACTTGAGAAAACCGAAACTCATCCAAAACCCTAGTTGGGCAATTTTTCCTTCCATTTGGTTCAGTTGGTATCAGAGCTTAGATCCACCATGGCAAGAAGTAACCTAGAACAGAACCTTACTGCATTAGTCGAAGCAATGCAATAGGATCGGGAAGAGTCAAGGGGCGACAGGAAAGAGTTGAGAAGGGAGATGCGGCTAGAGAGGGAGAGCCGTGATCGACAGATGCAAAATTTAACACAGATGGTGCATCGTCTAGCATTAGACCGGCAATCAAAATAGCCTAAACTTGATTGGTTGCGACATGGGCTGGACATCGATGTTGAGGAAGATTTTGGGAGGCTGTCACGTGAGCAACCTAGGGTTCGTCCGAGGGGAATGAGGGGCAGCTTCCAACCGCCTAGAGACAATGAACGTGATCCTTTCGTTCCTCATTGGGATCTAGGATTTAAGATGGAGGTCCTAGAGTTTTCAGGAATGTTAGCGCTTGAAGAGTTCTTAGATTGGATGAGCTCGGTGGATGAACTTTTTCTTTGAAGGAGGTTCTGGCGGAGAAGAATTTATCGTTGGTGGCGATGAGGTTCAAAGATAAGGCTGCCGCATGGTGGCAATATTTCAGATATTAGAGATACCTGGATGGACTTCCAGTATTGGATGATTGTTTTGAGTTCAAGAGAGAAATGCACAAGGAGCTTCTGCCTTTCAATTTTCTGCAAACCATGTTCCAGAATGCACAAAGTTTGTCGCAGGGCTCTCGGAACATTGAAGAATACACACTTGAGTTTTATCGGGTGGTGGCAAGGAACCAATTGTGCGAAACTCAAGAACAACTAGTGGCACGTTATCTCCATGGATTACGACCTACTATTCAGGATGCTTTATAGGTCCATACCATCACCACTGTCACGAACGTGCAGACAAAGGCACAACTGTTGGAGAAGAGTCTCGCGAGCGCTAGTGGCAAAAGTGTTGGATTTGGAAGAGGCCTCCCTCCTCCTCGTGTTTCTCTAGCAAATAGCTCTTCGTCAACACGCGTAGTTAGTTCTTTTGCCCAAAAACAGTTCGGACGAGGTAGTGCACAGCTCGGCCAAGGGTCATTTAATGCTCCGAACAAGTCCACCACCAATAATAGAGCTAATGTGAAGTGCCACAAATGTCAGCAGCAAGGGCACTATGCGAATGAGTGTTCGAGACCAAGATCATAATTACTGATTTAGGAAGGCACCGGAGATGAACTTGAAGAGTATGGTGGTGATGAAGTGTATGAAGAGGAGAATAAGTGTTATGTTGCACTTGAGGATATACGTGGAGATAGTTTGGTTTTGATGAGGATTTGTTTAGCTCCCAAAGCCGATGAAGATTGGAAACGGAGAAACATGTTTACAACTAGGTGCACAATAAAAGGGAAGGTATGCCATGTTATAATTGATACGGGGAGCTGTGAGAATGTAATCTCACAAACAGTAGTGCAGAAGCTTTAGTTGAAGACAGAACCTCATCTAATGACATACCAGTTGGGGTGGCTAAATAATGATACCGAAGTCAAGGTTTTAGAACGGTGACGGGTTTAATTCTCGTTTGGACCTCAGTATTCTAGCGCTATCTATGTGATGTCGTTTCGATGGATGCCTCTCATTTACTACTCGGCAAGCCATGGCAATACGAAAATCATGTGACCTAGGGTGGGTTCACACATTGTTATACTATCAATCGAGGGCCCAAGAAGGTGATACTTCAGCCCATGCAAGAGGGAATGGTTGATAGTAAGAAGACAATTATTTGTTTGTCACGAAAGGAGTTTGAAGAAGAGTAATTGAGTCCGAGCTTTGTTTTGTTTTAGTTGCGACTGACTTGTTGGCATCGGACAGTGGTGAGATCGAGTTGGAGATTCTGGAACAAGTGCAAGAGGTGTTGGTTGAATTTGCAGACTTATTGTCGGATGATTTACCGGCTGGGTTGCCTCCGTTGATGGACATTCAGCACCCGATAGATCTAATGCCGGGTTCTGTTCTTCCGAACAAGGCACATTACCTATTGTACCCACAACAACATGAAGAGCTGAAACGACAAGTGACGGAGTTACTTGATAGAGGGTTTATCCGGGAGAGCATTAGTCCCTATGCGGTGCTTGCTTTATTGGTACCGAAGAAGGATGGCACATGGAGGATGTGCATGGACAGCCATGCTATTAATTGAATTACGATTAAGTATCGATTTCCGATTCCACTACTTGATGACATGCTGGATCAGCTCAGTGGAGCAGCTATCTTTTCGACGATAGACTTGAAAAGTGGCTACCACCAAGTTTGAATCAAACCTAGAGATGAGTGGAAGACAGCTTTCAAGACGAAAGACGGGCTCTTCAAGTGGCTGGTCATGCCCTTTGGTCTCTCGAATGGGCCTAGCATGTTCATGAGGGTCATGAATTAGGTACTACGTCCTTTCCTCAACGACTTTGTTGTATTTTACTTTGATGATATACTTGTATAAAGTCGGAAGGAGGAAGAACATTTGCAGCACCTACGGTTAGTTTTGGCTACTTTGCGAGATCACAGTTTGTTTGCCAATAGGAAGAAATGTAGTTGGATGGTTGGCAAGGTTGTATTCTTGGGGGTATGTGGTTTCGGTAAGAGGAATTCGGCCGGATAATGCTAATTTATGGACAATCCCTGAATGCCCTATACCGAAGAGTGCCATTGAGGTGCAGTCCTTTCATGGATTAGCAAGCTTCTATCATTGGTTTATCAGGGATTTAGTGTGTTGATGGCACCGCTGACTGATCTTTATAATGCCAAGGTGTTTGAATGGACAAAGGCAGCTCAAGAGGCATTTGATGTGATAAAGGAAAAATTGACGAGTGCACCAATGCTCGCTTTACCGAATTTTGATAAGGTATTCGAAATGGATTGTAATGCTTCGAAGGTAGGAATAGGGGCGGTTTTGAGTCAGGAGGGTTGTTCAGTAGTCTATTTCGGTGAAAAGCTTGGAGGACCGAAGTTGAACTACTCAACTTATGATGTCAAGTTCTATGCTATAGTCCGAGCTCTCCAACACTGGCGGCATTATTTGATACAGCAGGAGTTTTTGCTGTACTCTGACCACCAGGCTTTGAAGTTTCTTCAGGGGCAGCATTGACTTAGTGATAGGCATGCTAAGTGGGTGTCGATGTTTTAGGAGTTCACATTCACCTTAAAACATAAGTCAGGCATCATGAATAATGTGGCTAACACGTTGAGTAGGCATCGATTGTTGCTAAACATGATGCAGGTTGTCACCTTGGGCTTTGTGGGATTGAGGGAATTGCTACGGGATGATGCTGATTTCGATCCTATTGTGGAAGCCACGGAGCTGTAGGAACGGTGTGATTATGTGCTCCATGATGGCTACCTCTTCTGATTTAACTGCTTATGTATTCCTGACACTTCGTTGAGATTGTTGATTGTTCAGGAATTGCACTCACAAGGGCATTTCGGCAAAGGCAAGACAGCCGGCTTGCTAAAAGAGAAATTTAACTGGCTGGGTATTGACAAGAGTGCCCAAGATTTAATTAAGCAATGCCGAATTTGTCAGGTGTCGAAAGAACGGAGCACTAATCAGGGCATTTGTACACCTTTACCCATTCCGGATGAGCCATGGACGGACATGTCAATGGATTTCATCTTGGGTTTGCTGCATACTCAGAAGGGGTTTGACAGCATTATGGTTGTGGTGGATAAGTTCAGCAAGATGGCTATCTTCATTGCTTGCAAGAATTCCACGGATGCGAGCAAGATTGCCGACTTGTACTTTGGGGATGTGGTGCATAGATTTCGGTTGCCAAGGAGTATCTTGTCTGATAGGGATACGAAGTTCATGAGCCATTTTTGGCAAGAGCTTTGGAAGCGTATGGAGACTAATCTGAAGTTTAGTAGTCCATACCATCCACAAACAGATGGACAGACGGAAGTGGTGAATTGCACCTTGGGGAACATGTTGAGGGCACAGGTTAGGTCTTTTGGGACTTGGGTTTCTGTTCTAACGAAGATTGAATTTGAATTTAATTGCTTTGTGAACAGGTCTACCAAATTTTCTCCCTTTCAGGTTGTCTTGGGGCGGAATCCGAGAGGTCTTCTCGACCTTGCTATTCCTGATCTTGGCTCAGCTCCAAGAAAGGTGGATAATCATCTGATTGATCTACAATCCATTCATACAACTATCAAAGCGAACTTGGAGGCTGCTTTTGCTCAGTACAAGTTGCATGCGGATCAGTCTAGGTGAGATGTCCAATTTGAGGTGGGTGATCTGGTTTGGGTCACTTTGTCCAAGGAGTGATATCCTACTGGTGAGTATCATAAGCTCAAGGATCGGAAGGTTGGCCCGTGCCAAATCTTGGAGAAGCTTGGTGTCAATGCTTATTTAGTTGAATTGCCAAACGAGTTCCACATTTCAAATGTTTTTAATGTTCATCACCTTTCGTCCTTTGATGGTGATAATCCGAGCTTGAGGACATACTCAATTCAAGAGGGGGAATCTGACACAGAGCTGGTTTCAGTTCAAGCTGGTTTGGCTCAAGATGGTTCTGTTATGGGGCATGTTTCGGATGCTTCGGTTCAGCAAGTTTCGGCTCCACCTTCGGACCAATCTCTTCCGTCATTTGACACTCCTCCAAGGTGGTCTAATCAGTTGAAGCCAACTCCACCATCAGCTCCAGGATGGTCAGAACGTTTGAAGAAGAGGATGTGAGTTGCTTGAAGGACCGAACCGGCTTCGGATTGTAGTTGGGTCGGTTTCGGTTAATCCGATTCCTTTTTGTAATTGTCGAATTCTGGTTTTATTTTCATTAAGGATATTTGTGTAATTTTGTTATTATTAGTTGACCTAGGTATTTAAGTTATTTTGCTCTGTAATTTTAGGGATTTTTTTGATCAATTAAAACTGCCTATATTCAGCCTTTTCCAGATTTTTTTTGACTACTTCAAAAAAAATTGTTCTTCATTTGATTTAATTTTCAACTTCTAACTACTTGAATTGAAGTTTGATTAAACGGAACTTTGAATCAGGTTTTCTTTTTTTTTTCGTTTCTTGTTTTGCAAGTTTCTGAACAAGAACGAGCTGTCAAGTTTTCGTTGAATCTACGAAACTTGAGAAAACCGAAACTCATCCCAAACCTAGCTGTGCAAGTTTTCCTTCCGTTTGCATCAAAATCTCATGGAAAATCAACAGAGGGATGTTTTTGGACTCTTCTCTTGGGAACTCAAACTACTTAGGCAATCATTGTGAGAGTGCAGAGACTTATGCATATCACCAGTGTTATCAAACACTCAAGAGAAATGAAACCAAATTTCCATTGCTATCTCCAGGAACCAAACAAATGATTCAACGTTTCAAAAGTACACTTATAGTGGCATCTGGTTCCAAACTGAAGAGCATATATGTTCAAATGTCATCTGTTGAAACAATTTCCAAGCTAGACGCCACATGAATATTGATCAAGAAAGGGAAATTATCGTGTGAAAATACTGGTCATGAATCTTTACAGCAGTCGAATTCTCCCTTATCAAAGATGCTAGATAATCAAGTAGCTGAAATTTCCTATTAGACAACTGCTTCCACAACTTAAATATCCCTCGAATCCCCTCCTTCCAAAGGAAAAGAAAGAATCGAATTGCACCAATTTCTGCACCTCTTCCATTCACCACTATCCTTGAAAAATTAGCCCATTAACTATGATATTTGCTGGAATATCAAGCCGAACCTTAACTGCAATCTTTCCATCAGCCAGCCATTCCACATGCCAAAAGGAGAAGTTCCCCTGGCCTGATTTTACAGAAATGACTAGGTTCCGCCAATTGACACCAACCGCTTCCATACCCTTGAACCCTCATGAAACATTGCATGCCCCAGCTAAAAACCATATTTCAATTTAAGATGAGCAGACAGCAATGACTCCGTAGTACTAAAGCTCCACCACAACTTCATGTTGTAGGCTTAGACAAAATGAGATAGGGAAGCTACATTCAAACCACCCCTGTCATAAGGCATACAAATTTGCTTTTAGGAATACCAATGCCTATTATGACCATAGTCCGATTTGCCCCAGAAGAAATGAGCAAAAAGATGTTCTAATTCTGCAATGACTAGCTATGGAGGATTCAAAACAGCAAGACAGTAAGTGGACATAGCTGATAGAACATGTTTAATCAGTATAACTCTACCCACGGGGAAAGATATTTCTGTTTCCACCAATAATTCACATTTGAGGTAAAAGATTTTAACTAACTTACCCATCAACTTTTGTTATCTTTTCACATCTAATATTATATATTATTTTTAGTAAAAATTCATCTCAAATATTAAATATAATCTCACAATAAATCATTCACACATCAATTTTCAATTTTTGTATTTCAAAAGTAACTTTTATTTATAAAATTAGATATTAACCATTAACTTTGACCGTCAGGGATTTTAGTAATGCACTATGTTTGGAGTGCTCTGTATAGAACTACATTATATACATATATATATATATATATAATGTAGTTCTACATAGAGCACTCCATACATAGTGCATTACTAAAATCCCTGACGGTCAAAGTTAATGGTTAATATCTAATTTTATTTTAATAAAATAAAATTTAGTATAGAGAAGTTATTTATATATTTTATATATTATACCCTGGGGATATTAGATCCATTTTTTTTAAAATAAAAAAATAGTTAACCGTCAATTTTGACTATTAAAGACTTAAAATGCACTCCATATAGAGTGCGCACTCTATAGCATTTTCGTATATACATACATTTGTATATGTATGTACACATAATTATAGTGATATATCTATAATTTTTATAGATTTTTGTATACGTGAACATTATATCATAATTATTTTATTTAATTAAACTCAAAGTTTTAGTCATAATAATATGGAAAATTAGTAGAGGAGTTAAGATTAGAAATAAAATAAAACACATTATGGACTAAAAAAAAGGAAAATAACTGATAATGATTATAACAAAAAAAATAAAATAAAAGATGGAGAACAAAAGATACCAATCTTCCATACTATTACGATTGAAAATTTTAGTTTAATTAACTACAATAATTAGGATATAAAGTTCATATACAGAAAAATCTTTAAAAATTATATATATATAAATGTCAAGTATTCTTTTAAATATATAATTTGTTTTTGAAATACAAATATTGAAAATTGATATATGAATGATTTATTATGAGATTATATTTAATATTTGAACGAAATTTTAACTAAAAACAATATATACTATTTAATATAAAAATAAAATGATTTTTAGGACCAATTGTGTAAAAAAATAAAAGGTGGAGAATATAAAAACTAAACAAAATCAAAATGGACCAAAGTCAAAAAAAAAAAAAAGGGTCAAACTTGTAAAACGAAAAATGTGGTTTTACATGTCTATCTTTTCTTTTCTATTCAACTAAAAAGTAAGGTTTTGTCTTTGCAATTTTAGTGCTTTCGCAATATCTTTCTTCCTTTTTTCGGTCTCCTCTTTTTCTTTTTTCCCTTCCCTCTTGATTTAAGGCAACTATAAGGGTGTAATATATCATCATTTTCTAATATCGAAATGCAACATCTAAGCGTACAGTTTAATGGTTGGAGATAAGACCTGTATACTACAAATTGTGGATTGGATCCTCTTCTTTCTTGATCTAGGATGAGTCCGACTCCAAGTAAAATTTTTTCTGTTTTTTTTTTAAAAGGACCTAGGATGAGTCCATCTCCAAGTGGAAGCTCTTACCCGAATACTAATAAATTTTTTTAAAAAAAATGTTAATATAATTCTAATCATATTATCTTGACAGCTACAAATCCATTACTTTTGAATTTTTCCGGAGCCAAGAGTTTAACGCAAATTACATTTGATCTTTTTAGTTTTTCAAAATCTTTGTGTCATTTTTGGGTACTCATACAAATTAACATTGAAGAAATAATTAATTAGTTCATTTGATTAGGTAGTTAAGAAATAACAAAGTAACAAAATAGTCAAGAATTCCATATTGTTGTATACTCTCTAATACACTATTGAAAAACATATAAGTGTTCTAAAAAATGAAACATTCATAGAGTTCGGTTTATATCCTTAGATTTTAGTTAATAAAATATATCCACAAAATATTTTAAAGACAACAATAATTAAGATTTTTATTAGTGTACTACAAAATATTACACAAAATTCACAATCGGAAAAAAACAATTAATTATAGTTTACTGAATTCACACAGAGACTGAAATGAACAAATTCTTTATATGGATTATTATTTTTGAAATATTATTAAATTTTGTTGTGAATATTTTTAAATTTTTTCTTCCCAACGCAACCCAGAGAATAAATTAATTCCCCTATTCTCATTCCCTCCCATCATTATTCTTCCTTCTTGTTATGGTAACGATTGAGTGCTTCTGTTTATTAATTGAATCATTAAATTCAAGGTCGCGATTGTTTGAGTTTTTTGGTTTTTCTGTGCGATCAATTTTGCATGCATTATTTTGGTAGTGAGAAATTAACTAGTAATTAGGACAAACAATTACCTAATAAGTCCATGCTCACATTCAGGAAACGGCCAAAGATTACAGACTCGTCAGAGAAAACTAAAATTAAGGCAGACGAGAGCGATCAAGATGAAATCTCATACTGATCACTCATAATTAAAACAAGACAAACTTCTCCTAATCTCAAACTACAACCAGCAGTTCTGGGTATAGAATGATAAACCCTAACAACAAGAACCGAGACAAACAAACTGACTGACTGAAGGGAAAGGAAAACACAATATTATAAAAATATAAAATTTATAAGTTCTCATGGGCTAATTTAATTAATTAAATAGAGCCAGCCCCGTAAAGATACGGGATCCAGTCGAAGTTCTCGCTAGAGCCTCCTGCTGCAGCGGACTGCTCAGGTGGGACCTCCGCTGCTTTCTCGCCTGAGGTGGGGTCATTCCACACCATTTGAGGCCGTGGAGCAACTGCAGTGGTACTAGCGTCGCCACCGTAGCAATTGGCAAAGCCTGTAGGTTGCTGGGGATAACACCCCACGGACGGCATTTCTTGATTAGCGACTACCAGAGTAGGAGCAACTGCAGTAGTACTAGCGACGCCACCGTAGCAATTGGCAAAGCGGTTCTGGGGATAATACCCCATGGCCGGCATTTCTTGATTAGCAACTACCAGAGGAGGAGCAACTGCAGTAGTACTAGCGTCGCCACCGTAGCAATTGGCGAAGCCTGTTGGGTACTGGGGATAATACCCCAAGGCCGGCATTTCTTGATTAGCAACTACCAGAGGAGGAGCAACTGCAGTAGTACTAGAGTCGCCACCGTAACAATTGGCAAAGCCTGTTGGGTACTGGGGATAATACCCCATGGCCGGCATTTCTTGATTAGAGACTAACAGAGGAGGAGGAGGAGGATAGCCAGTTATATTCATGTCGACAAAGCCAGGAGCAAATGGCTGCCCGTTTTGTACCATTGCAATTCCACCCTGTGAAGGAGTCTGCTCACCATTTGCAATAATACCTGCAACTATAATTGCTCAGTTTTCAACGCACCTAACGATATTCATCAGCACTTCTCAGAAGAATTCATTCACGGACATACCTGGGATCAGTTCCACATGAGGTGCAGCCGGTTGCCCAATTCCGGCGATGCCAAAAGGATATGGACCAAGATAACCCCGTGGAGCCACAAGAGGATTGTATCCGCTCCCGACACAGCCTGAAAAAAATTAAAACATTTTGATTTTGAACAATTATAGATAGTCATGTACTTAAGCTTAATTAATTAATTGAGTTGCTTTTAAGAATCATATACCTGGTGCAGTCTGCACTACAGTTGGAGCCAATGACGGTGGTGCAGAAGGTGGATCAGACTCGTTTGGTCGGCCCATAGCAAGCTCTATTTGATTGGAGAGGGCTTGGACAGAAAAATGGATCGACCAACTAATCTGATTAAGATCAGCCAGACTGAAGGCTTGCAGTGACTCACCTGCCAAGCAATCCGACACGAAAAGTCTGATTTCCTTGAGTCGAGTGTGCTGGTGCAACTTCTTGCATCGGTACGCTAGTTTTTTGATCCTCTGCTCGGTGAAGCTTATTTGGGTCATCTTTCTCTTGTTTTGTTCATGCACTGACAGATTCTTGAACCTGTTGATTATTTGCATAACGTCCGAACGATCTTCGGGAAAGGTTTCGGGCCCTTCCTCGTTAAATTCGCTGTAAACAATAACACACGCCTGAATTCCACACAGGGTGCTCAGCTCGTCAACCTTCTTCATCAAGCCCTTCACTCTTTTCTTGTAACTGGTTCTTCTTCTACTTTCGGGCTCAATTAAGGCCAGCGGAAGCTTTACCCTCATGGTGGAAAATTTGGGCGGGGCGATTGAAGGAGAAGGAAGAAGAGCTGTTTGGTATTAAGGAGAAAGAGGGATTTAATTTTATAGGAAGAAAGGAATTATGAAAATGGAGAAAGCAAAAAAGACTTAGATTGATGAAAGAATTAGGGCACAGATCATTTCCATGGAGAACTTTGATCGATACTTTTAGGGAGAAATAATGAGGTCGGGCACTGGTTATGTGTGTTACGGATTTGAAATCACTTTAGAAACTGTTTTATTTTCCAGAAATAATTCGCAATTTATGAAATGTATTCAGCCAGATGGGACAACAGTCCAAGTCTTGACTGGCTGAGTATAAGCATTTAATGAGGACAATTACAGTTACATATATATTCACAAACTCCGTGCACTTAGAGTTAAAATATGGATTCTTACAATTTATTATTTCTTTTGTTTTTTATTTAACTTTTGGTTGAGAGAGAGAGAGAAAGAGTCAAATCAAATCATGATCTCTCCTAAACATAAACCACTTTTCACTTGTTCATGTAGTTAGCATTCTTTCTTATAGTTGGTTTTTTAAAAAAATATCATTAGGGAAACAATTCAAATATACTTTTTTTAGAAAAAAAAAAAAAAAAACTAAAACAGAAGAATAACCATGGTTCACTCTTCCAGTTGATGCTTGGTTGAACTCTTTAAATGTATCCGAAATTGTTAGGTAAATCTATTGGGATCTACATGTATTAAGAAATTAATTTTTAAATTTATATGGTCACAAAGAGTGGTCCACAAGTAAAAAGGAGGATGGTTTTCATAAATTTCTTTGGCGGTATCTGTTTCTTTTTTTTTATTTTTAATATAAACCATCTAAAGATGGGGGTTAAGCAAATCCCTATCCATTTATTGATTTGGAAGAATAGTATGGCAGCAGATGCCTTACAACCATGAGTAGATGATGAAAATCACCTTCCAAAACAACGTAAAGCACATGTTTATGGAATAAGCTATCTAATATGGGAAGGTGGTATGAATTCTTAATGTGGTATAGCTGAAAGTTTATATTGTTAGTGATTTTCCCACTGCTGCCGGTCTCCTCGGAGTAGACAGATGTGCACTGAGCCACCCAAATTTTGTGACAATTGAGCAAGGGAAGAAGCATGGCCAGCAATCCCAATCGTTTTGTCTGTAGCTTCCAGTTGTGAATTTGTTCCAGCAAATCCGGTAGCCTCCTATCATTATCGAAAACCATGTTGTAGTGTTGCCAAACTGCTACTGCTATTGGACAGCTACCAACAAGATGAAGAATTGTTTATCCGAAATGTCCACAATGGGCAACTCAAAGCCAATTGAAACCCAAGGCGAATTCTGATCTCATTGTGGCCAAAAATTTGTAATTCAATCTAGACATGAAGACAGACCAAGATAAAGGGATCTTCGAATGGAAGAAGTGCTTTGTTGTGTGGTCATCTAATTCTTCCCCCTCCGAGGCTAAAACACTATTCGAGACATTGAATTGACTAATTGGAGATAGGCTCCATATGTAAACTTCCTGTTCTTGAACAATATCTAGAACGATGAACTGTTCTGTCCAACTCTCTACTTGTTGCATTCGTCTCCAAATGGGTGAGCCTCTTTCCACGAGAGCTTTCCTTGGCTGAAACCCATACTTCATTGGTAAGTAATGAACCTATAGAGAATCAAATGTTCGAAACCTCCACCACAATTTGATTCCATATGCTCTGAATATTTTGTTTAATGAGTGCACCTCTAGCCCTCTTTTATCATATGGTCGAGTGATGTTTTGCCATGTACACAAGTGTCGATTGCTGCCAAATTCTGAGTGTCCCCAGAAAAAATCATCAAAGTGACGATCCAGCTCTCGAATTACCTGCTGTGGGGGATTTGTGACAACTAGTAAGTAGATGGCAATCAAGGAGAGCACATGCTTGATTAGGATCAATTTGCCTCTCGGGGACAGATACTTCCTCTCCCAACCATTAATACTTGCCTCAGCCTTATTTACAAGAGGCTAGTAATATGCAACCTTGGTTCGACCAAGAAATATCAGACAGACTAGATTAGATCATTGGCAATTGTTGTATGACACATCATGTGGCTTCCTTCAGCATTAGCCGTCTCTATGGAGTAATGTGTGAAGACTTGTACATGGAACTTTTGTGGAAATTGATCTACACCACTTGTACATGGAAAGAGGAGGATGGGTAGGTCTACACCACGTGTATGTGGTGCCAACATAAGGTAAATGAATGAGGCCACAGTGCTCAATGCTGTCATTAAACTCCCTTGTTGGTCTTGTTGCTGTGATACACCCTAAACTTTCTTCCGGAGCTCAAACGACGTGCCCCCCCCCCCCTCCTCCCAATCAGCCATGGACTTATGATTAACTCCGAAATTTTTGCCATCTCCGTCCACAATCTCCTATGAGCAATAAAGTCACAGGCTACATAAACAAAAGAGATCGTGCAAGTTTCCTCCAAAGAGATATACTTTTCCACTGAAAGCAATAAAATAACAGGCAACATAAACAAAAGACATCGTGCAAGTTTCCTCTTTACCCATGTACTTTTCCACTGAACAAGATAACATTTGACTTGAATCTCACACCACATTTATCAACAATTCAGAGTGCCAAAATAACCAAATTTTCCCATAGCAATTAGAAAAACGATGAGGCATTTGGAGTTTAAATGCATAAGAGGCAATCCTTTAGGCGTTAATCATAGCTTCCAGTATAGCTATAATCTGAAGTTTATTTACTGCAATATGGTTTTTTAGTTTATCCAAAGAGGTAGAGTTATTTATACCTCTTATATTCCATGTTTGGAGCTTCATCATATGGATTGATTGGAAGAGGAGCTACTTCGGGATTGTTGTCTTGTGATCACATTTGAAGGGAGCATGTGTTTCTCCCTCTTGGCAATTCTTTGGGAGGGGGGGGGGGGGCAAATTGAACTTTGCTTGTCCCTGGTAATTCCACAAACAAATTTAATCCCTCATTATTTGCAACAAACTCCGTATTTTGGTCATTTCAAGTGGGGTTGATTGCCTTTTGATCTGTAGCAAATTCCCCTGACGAGTCAGATGTTTCATGATGCTACTTTCCATCCTCAATCTGCAGGAACTTGCTTAGCTATGTTGGCTAGCTCGAGCTAGGGTTCCCATCTAAAATCCATGCAGTCGATTGTGTTTTCTCTTGGCGATCTGTTTGCAAGATTTCTGTTTGGCCTAGGTTTTCTTCTATTCTGTCACCCTATACCGGTGTTGTCTGTTTCTCCACTGATTACTTAAATATCGGATCTACCGTATCAGTTTCCTTAAGTTTCCAAACCAGCAGATTTTTCTATTTCAGTTGCTATTGAACAGTTCGCATGTTGTCTGGCTTATCCAGCCATTTTGCCTACTTCAGCTCTGGATTCTTCATGTGATAGATCCTGCTTGATCTAGATCCTACTCGGTAGTGTGTGCAACAGATCCAATTCAACACACACCCAGGGTGTGCTTGGTCTCAATAAGTTGATAGTAGGAATATCAACTTTCAGCGATTTTTCAATAATCAACCCGAACAAGTGAAGGATTTCATTCTTGAAAAAATGGATGGGAAGATCAGGGAAGGAAATCTATGCCGGAATCGTTGATGGTTCTTCCTTCACATGAAATTGCGGCATCCATTTAAGAACTCTTATCGGGACGTCGTTGAGCATCCAAACTAACTTTAGTCACAGCTGGCAATAGTCTTCCACGTGTGACACTTGAATCAATATATGGCATGCATCGATCATGCCGATTGAGTAGTCCCCCTTAAGGACGACTGTTTGAAATGATTTCCAGACTATGTCAAGAGAGGGTTTCCCATACGAGAATATCCCTATCAATGCCAGTTTGAATGGTTCTGAAAGTTTGTCAATCTTTGCCTTGGTGAAGAAGAAGGCCGGTTCACCCTTGAAAGTTTGAGGCGGCTTTGTCAATATGGCAACAAAGCCACTGGGCTAATCTTTGAAAAGAGAGGAGAAAGAATCTCTTCCCTATGGAGAGGGGGCCGGAGGCGATGGCTGGTCTATAGCTGGTGGCGGCGTTGCAGCTGCCATCTTCCTTGGGGGAAGATTTGTTGGGAATTTACCAAGACTTTAGAAGTTTCCTTTTTCAGCCTAGAGAGAATTTTCCAGTGTACAAAAATTGTATCTATTTGACTCAGTTACTGGCTACCCTAAACTAAATAGACAAATAATTTGTAGCATTATATACAAATGAAACATTTATACTTGTTACCTTAAAACTGGTAAATTATAGATGGTGGAACAAATGTCAATGAACAAAAGCACTTGGTGAGATGATTTTTAAGCTATAGATTTGTTTGCAATTTCGTTTATGAGAAATTTGTGAATGGTTACGAAATTTTGCCTAAGGAAGAAGTCTTGACGTAAGTTTTAAATTTATTGATGGATGCATCATTTCTGTCAATAAATTTTTTATGGACATCAATATTCGGTCAAAAATGTTAATGGAAAGTAACTACCGTCAAAAAAGTTGTTGGGTGATACTAAATTTGTGATTAAATTCGTAGGCATGTAAGGTATAAATAAATTTATATTAAATTTGTTTTTTATTACTCTCCTTCCGGAAATGACATTTACATTTTGACTTGTTAAAAGTTTAGAGGGTGTATTTCACTTTAATAAAGTTACTAATTTATCATTCGCATTAAGTGGTACGTAGAAAGTTGTTATTGAGATTTTGTTATTGAAAATATACTTAGTTTTAGAAATAAAACATTTTATTTTGAATGGAGGAAATACCTTTTTTTTTTCAATATAAACGAGCCAAATTGAGCTTGGAACTCAAGTCCAAACATGAGCTAAAACATGCTTAAACTAAATTTGAGCTTTTTTAACATTGGTCAAGTTTGCCAACTTGAGCCAAGCCTTCATTTAACTTTATGCATCAAGCTGGGCATTTTGACTAGCCCAAACTCAAGCCTATGAAAAGTTTGGTGAGCTGAAGTTGAGAGCTTCGTAGATTGGAATTCAACTCATCTCTGCTCATTTACACCCTTAAGTAGAATTAAAGCTCAAAATATATAGTCAATACATTTAACTTACCAGTTTGTATTTGCTCTACCTCTTTTGCGCTGTGCCCAACTCAATGCTTGTAACATTCGTCTCCAAACTGACAAGCCTCCTTCAAATATTGTGACTCCTGGCTGACATCTGTACTTCATTTTTAGGTAACATACTACAAATATTGTGATTGTAGTTGGACATATAATAATAGATGGGTCTTGACTTTCTTAATGGGATGATTACTTTATTTGAAACAACAAAAAAACTAGAAATACATGTACAAATAGGAACAATTAGATGCCCTTGTACCAAATGTAGAAATTTGAACCACCTACCTACAGATAATGATGTACATTTACTAGTAATATTTCACAATCAAGAACTTTTTAAGTATTTATGTTTCTTTCAATTACATTAATCCTTTAAGTGTAACACTTATAGTATTATTGATATTTCTATTTATTTTTCTTTCAGTTACTTATTTCATAATTAATGTCAATAATTTTTATCTTAATTTATTTTGAATATTATTGATATTTCTATTTTCATGATTTATTAATATATTTAAAATTAAATAAATTTAAAGATAACAAAATTTTGACGAATTTACAAGTTCAGTCAAAATCTTTAATAAATTTTTGAATTTTCTGAGGGTGTCATGAATTTTTTTATTGCCCCGTAATTTATTTTTGACGAATTTGTGCTTGACATCAATATTTATTGACAGATTCAGTTTTGCTTTCACTATCATTGACAGATTTATTTATTTCGTCAATAAATTTTTATTTACTCTCTCAAACCCTTGCCCCTCTCTCTGTGTAACACATCGACTTCTTTCTGCGGGAACCCCTTCTCTCTCTGTAACACAGCCACTTCTCCTGCCTATTTTTTCACCAGAGCAAGATTTCACAAGCACCATTTTTAAGTCCAAAACTGTTTGTAGAAAAAGACTTTCAAGTGTCTTGTTCCGGAATAGGGGGTTTGGGTTGGGTTAGACTGTCAGAGAGCTGTGGATTTCTCCGTCTTTTCTTCCCGGGCTTCCTCTCTAGGTTATGCCGTTTTCCTCGAAGGAAATTGCATCTCTGCCACATATATGGATTTTGTCATTTGCCTCTCTGTGATTGGGTTTCTGTTTTCAGTCATAAGATATGATTGGGGATTTATTGTTTGTTGTTTTTTATGAAATTGAATATATTGAAGGATGGGTGACCGTCTTATTGGACAAAATTAGATTAACTTGATTAGGGGGTTGGAGGGGATTAGATTCGGCCTAAGTGCAAAGCAGGGGAAGGTGCTGATGAGTTTTAGTGAGTCCATGCAAGAGAATGCAGTGGAAAACGGTCACAATCGAGGGAAGTTTCTTTGTTTCTTCCACCTGCAAGAAAAAGACAGAAATTTTAAAATATGGAAACTTTGTGATTCATGGTGTTGCAGATTTGCTTTTCTGTCTCTTGTGTAGAAGTTTCTATTTATACTATATAATGGGGAATCTGGAAAGTTGAGGATTTGGTAAGCTTTTATACGAGGGAGGGTAAAGGAAGAGTGCACCTTATGCAAATATTAACATCAGTTTACCAAAGGAACAAAAAGGAAATTCAAAGTGACTTGAAAAATCAAGGACCGCAGCCTTCTAATAAAGTAATAGTCTATAATTTTATATTCTGCAACGTGCCATCTTCAAATAGATTATTGTTTAAACACTGAATTGTAAAATAGGCATCAGGGTGTGAAATTGAACATGTAAATCAAAATACTTTGAGCAACCTTCTTTAGTACAAATATTGTTGCACATTTTTTAATGTACTTGGTGCTACCTTGATTGTGGGATCAATCATGGCCTAAGTCATTCTTTGGTTAAACAGTCAATTTGTAATAATGAGTGACTATCTAAATTACGATTCAAATTTCAACTTCCATGTCTTTAACTAATGTTTAATATTTCAGTTGTATAAAAAAATGGTAAGGAGCTTTGATGTTTCAAACTGAAAATTTAACTTGTAGAATTTTTTTGTAACTGTTGTCTTTTGTTTGGACTATATGCTTTGTTAAAATTATATTTAGGAGAAATAATCTGCTTTGGGTTGACTTTGTGTGATAACATTGGGTTTGCTTTTGGAATTCTTTTTTCATGACTTGGGAACTTTTATGGGATAGAAATTATATTAGAGAAGTCGCAAGACATCCAAGCATCTTCTCCATCCATAGGAGCCTGAAATAGTTCAGCTGGTCACTTACGGGATTCTCCTAATCAAATACAACTGTCTCCGGTTGAAGAATCTTCTCCAGTAGAACGTTCAATTTCTGTTACAACTCAATCAACCATTCCACCTCCAGCAAAGCCTTCTAATTCGGAGAATGATAGTAAAAGGATCACAATACATAGCAAAACATGGTAATTTCCTTCATTTAATTTGTTTGATGCTTAATATTGGTTAATATATGTTATCTTCAATGTTTCATTGAAATCCATGCTTTTTCCTGCCTATTCCCTTCCTGTAGTTTGAAACCAATTGAGAAAGCTAATAAGAGCATAGGTTGGATCATACGAGAAAAGTTTGAGGGTATCGGCCACTTGGGAAGAGATTCCAAAACAAGGGAAAGATGATTGATTTAAATATTTAAAGTAAGTAACTAATTGTTAATTATAATGATTATTATTATTTTGTTATCTAATTTTCATAATTTTTGTTGCTAGATAGAGTTCAATTCAAGTGTTGCGTATAATTTCTTGAATGTAAAACATTGCGTATGTAGTGAATTAGATTACTACTATATTATTACAAGTGTGGTGAAATTATTGCAAATATATTGGCTTTTCTTTGATCTTTGGTGTTTCCTATCAAATTAATATAATTAAACAAAAATAATAACAATTATAAATTATTTTTTTAAAAGTTATATTTAATTGTATTTGATGGATCCCTCGATGTTTTAGACAAATTTTATATAAATATTTTTTTATGGAATTCAATCCGTCATAGAATTATTGACGTTTATACGCTCAATATTTATTGACGGACAAAACAAATCCGTCACAAGCTTTTGACAAAAAAGATGCTATTAGTATCCCGTCAATAACTTTTATGGATATCAGATCCGTCACAAAGTTTTTAGAGTCAGAGAGTTAAGTGCATTGACTATGGGGTTATAATGAGTCCGTGGCAAGCCAAATTCTAATCTACAAGGCTGAACTCACCTCACCAAACTTTTCTTCGACTTGAGTTTGGGATAGTCAAAAAACCAAGCTTGAGCTTGATGCATAAAGTTAGATGAAGGCTTGGCTCAAGTTCGCAAACTTGACCAAGTATGGTAATGAAAAACGCTGAAGTGTAGTTTAAGATGGTTACAACTCATGTATGGACTTGAGCTCAAGCTCATTTGTCTCGTTTATATTGAGAAAAAAAAAAGTATTCCTTCCATTCAAATTGGATATTTCATTTCTAAAAGTAAATAAATTTTGAATAAAAATATCTTAATAACAACTTCCTACCTACCACTTAATGAGAAGGATAAATTAATAATTTTATTAAAGTGAAATACACTCTCTAAACTTTTAACAAGTCAAAATCACTAGATTTTTTCCAACTCACTTTTGAGTAGTAAAAAACCCTCTCGACACACCTAATGACTCATCTGATGGTGTCCTTATAGGTATCGTGGTAATAGGTACGATGACATATAAATTTTTCAGTCGTAAAAATACTTTCTTTCATTGACTCATTTTGATGTATTGTTATAAAGCGTGATATGTGACAATGCATGAATGAGTAGTCAAATACTTGTCATATCCAGACACAATGGGTCAATATCCTATCATAAAAAAATTAATTAAATAAAATAATGTTTTCTTTAGCCTTAGTTTTAGATATTTTGCAACCTTTCATTATAAACTTACCTCCTCAACCATTATGTCAAATTACTTTTAATGTAAACATTAAGGCACGTTATATTTAAAGTTTATTATGAATAAAGATTGATGATATATAAAGTTTATATAAAAATTATTTAAATTTAAATATTTAAAAATAATATAATCGAAGAATTAAATGTAGAATAATATAATAATATAATAAAATAAATATTGAATTAATCTCCCAATATGTAAGTCGTTATGATTTTGATTACATATTAGATTGTGTCAATAAACATTTAATTTGTTTTTTATGACATAATAAGTTGCATTGAACAAGATTATCTTTTTCCGATACATATATATCGGCAAAAGTATAAACTTGTCACAACAATATGTTTTGGTATTGGAAAAACAAATTCCTTTCTCGACACACTTTATATATTGGAAATTTTTTATTTTTCTCGACACAGTAATGTTTGCATATTGGTAAAAATTATGTCGACATATAGGTTTTGTGTCGAGAAAAGAAAACTATTTTAACAATATCAATTTTGTGTCCCCTTTTAGTTAAAATATTGTTAAGAAATTGATATTGTTGAATTTAAAAATGAACTAAGTTTCTTAAAATTTATACAAGTTAAAATGAGAAATTCAATTCCAAACGGAGGAGTAATATAAAAGTTTGTATATTTGACACCCTGTTTCTTTTTTAATGAACAAGTAGGGATTAGACTTAACTCCATCGTATTTACAGTTTTGTTTTTTAAAATTTAAAAATATAAAATTTTATAAAGCGGAATATAATATAAAATAATTTTAAAAAGTTAAAATAACTTATAATATTACGGACCGAAAGGAATATTTTCAACAATTTGATTGTCTTTCCAATTTATATCTTTTACGTATTTGACCAACATCTACAAAATAGTTTTGATAGTAAACATATATCGGTCAATATGTTTATATTTTGTTGTTTTAAAAATATTTTAGAATTAAATATTTTATTTTTTAAGATTAATTAAAATTTTTTCTCAAATTTATTTATGTTATTGTATCCTCGGGATCCAAAATTGAATTATATACTTATATTTTAGTCTATAAAAAATAAATATCTCATTTCTAAAAGTAAATAGATTTTGTATACAATTTCTTATTTACAACCTCCTGTATTTAAGGATTTATTACATTCACTTGCATAATCTTATTAACAATAAATGTCTCATAATTTTGTGAAAGTAAAAAGTACTTTTCAGTTTTTTATCAAGCAAAAATGAGCCATTCAGTTTCAGAGATGAAATATTAAAAAGTAAAAACTATAATAAGTTAACCTTTTTGGATTGCATCTTGAAAACTTGTTTCAACCTCAAAACAACATTAATGTAGTTGGATAAAAAATCTCATATTACATAATTGTTTGTGACTCCCGATTAGACTTATCAATTAGGGTTTGGGCCCATAGGAGCCCATGAACTATTATATCTGGATTGAAATTTAAATAACCATCCAGATGTTGAACTTTCATGGGTTGAATCCATACAGATATTGACTACGGTCAGATTAGCCCACTAGGCCAAAGGATCTATTTAAAATCAGAAAAAAAAAAAACGTTTTTACTAAAATTTCACACACACAAGTCTCTCCCAGAAAATCCTCTCTCCTCTTCCTAGAGCCAGCATAGCCGCCATCGTAGCAGCTTCGGCTAGAGCGTGCCTATAAGTACTTACCCAGTGAAAATAACTCTTATCACAGTGAAAAATTTTCAAAGTCCTCCCCTGAAGCAAATTCTAGATAAAGAATGGTGGCGGCGGTGCCATTCGCTCACGACGCTGTTCAAACTTCTGTGGCTCCTCTCTAAACTCATGACAGTACGATGAACTCCCTACTGGAAAATGCCCATTGGAGCTTCCTCTTATACAAATGAAAAATTTGTCCATATCTCTTTTAGCCTCTTTAATTACTTCTTCCATCTTAGCTTCTTGGAAAGTATTTGCTGAATGATTCTTATTAAAGTTCCCACACGAGTCTTCATCGTACCTTGCCCGGCCATATAGATCCCTGATTGTTTCTTCTTCTACCTTCTTTCTTGAGGCTGCTTGATAGTTACCATTATGAATAGAGTGGAACTGACCATAACTATCCTCATCTCTCGGAAAAGAATGAAATTGACCCTGTCGTTCCCTGAACCTTTCCTCTTCAATGTCTTTGTTTACCGGACGATGAAAAGAATCCTTCAGCTTGCAATGAGGATGATCGGCAGGGAAATCAATGCCGGATTGCCTGCCATTTTTGTGATGGTTTTGATCCGGGTAGGCTCGATCAGTACTACTACTTTTGGACAATGTTTTCAGAACCGGACCGGTCATTGAACCGAAAAAGTTACTGGTTCAAGGTTTAATGGTTCAACCACAATTAAGTCGGTAATTGGACCGGTAATTAAACCGATTAATTTAATAATTAAAAAATATTTATTTTATAGATTGAAATATATCAAAATAATATAATTTATTCTCAAA